>JAXGGA010002235.1:0-127497 GCA_038373865.1 Uloborus plumipes
ATGGAAATTTCGAGGTGATACGTTTTAAGAATTTTAGGTTATTAATTGTGTTTTTAACAATAAGTGAAATCAGTTTAGCCTGACCCCTTAATTGTATCTAAAATGATAATTTGCCACTTTTAAGAATGTGTATCTTAATTTTTTGGAACTAAAGTAAAATTTCAAGTTGATTATTTAAGTAAAGTTTACTCATTTGTTTTTTAAAAAGTGAACAACTTTAGCATACCTCTTAAAAGTATTGTAACGAATCCGTAGCACCTTCAACTTTCTTAAATGAGCATTCCAATCTTGAGGAAGTAACTATAAATTTATTTACAAGTATGTACACTATTTACAATAAAGCAGGAAACAATTGCTAAACATCCAGCAATTAGGTAGCAAAACAGTACACTGTACTCTCAACAGTAACTCAGCACCACGTATCAAACGTGAACAGTAATTAAGCAACTACAAAAGCAAAACAACCATTCGCCAAGCGAACGAAAACGAGCATCTCAGAAATCAACATCTGAAAAGAACTGTCATGTTCTCTCTCTCACCCAAACAGCGAAAAAGAGCGTAGCTCTAACGCAATTATTTTCTCACGATCTGTATCTGTACTAACTAAAAACTGTGTTCAAGGCTATTTATACTCGGAAGAAACATTCTAGCAAAATCCGGAGCATTCTGTTTCATTCATAACTTGAAATAATCCATTGAGAAAGTTCTAGCAATAAAAAAAAAAGAAAACACTCCGAGCGAAAAATGTCTTCACGCTTATTAAATGCAGGGCAAGTGTAAAAATTACAAAACGTTACAGGGCCGGTATACAAGTGATAAAAGTGATATCTTCAGATACTTTTGCAACATGACGTCAGATAAAACCAAAACTAATGAAAATGATGCAAGGCAGGAAAAACAACAACTATTTACAAAATTTGTAACAGTATATTTAAACTGCTGATTTGAATCTTCAGAAAACATGTTCCTTTGTTTTTTGGAGTTATATAAAATTTTTAACTGATTATTTGAGTATAACTTTATTATTATTATTATTATTTTTTAACACACTGGTCCTGTTTTAATATTTTCTTCTTTAACTTGTATATTAGAAAAATTACATGCATATTATTCTTTAAAAAACGAATTGCAAAGCAAAATTTTGCTTTATATTATTGCAAAATTAGAAATAAGAAAATGTGTTACTTTGTAATGAAGTTTAAATTCATAAAATTCTAATAAAATATGTATCAATTTGAAAAAAAAAACGTTTATCTGAGCTTAGTTTTTTTTCCCTTTTTTCTTTCTTTGTTTCTTTCTTTTTTTTAATATTGGTGAAATATTTAATAACTGTATCATTTACGTAGAAACCTATTGAAATGATATTGAAACAGAAAAGCTTTAAAATTTAAACTAAGAATAATTAAAAGTTTAAACTTTGAGTATATACAGAAATATTTAATTCAATCTTTTAAAGTTTCGTCTATTTTGATAAAAATACATAATTTAGAACGAAATCACAATATGCTAGTGTTTCATTTCATATGTAGCGCTACTCCTGAACAAATAAAATAGAGGCTTTAAAAAGTAATTTAAATGTATTTAACATGTTCTTAAAGAAATTATGCGAGAAACAACTTTGATTTATTGCTTTAAAGCTGCATTACATAAAAATAAGCGAACATGCAATGTAATTGTAATGCCGGATATCCGGTATCCGGCGTGTGATGAGTCACCGGATATCCGATATCCGGCAAAATCACTATCCGGTCCATCCCTAGTAGTAACATGCTGGTGACCAGCATGTTACAATGAAAAGCATGAAAGGGGACAAATCGTTTGTCAAAAAAAAAATAAAATGGGAGATCGAGGTGACCTCCCATTGGCTCTGATCTAGGGGGGTGCAGCTGCACCCCCCTAGCTACGCCCTTGCGTACCATTCAGTATATTTTTAATTCTTTTCTCCATAAGTAAAAACTTAAAAACGATTTCTTTAAGCACAAAAAACAAAATCAATTTGGTTTGCTATTAGATTAATATTGTAGTCGGTAGTTAGTGCAAAGAATACACAAAACGAAACAATTTGAATTCAAGAGTGTATACTATTGCAATTCGTTCATTAATTCTTCTTTGACAAAAAAAAAAAGAAGTGACCAGTGTTTTAATAACTTCCTGTTTTAATTATTACGACAAGGATTCTAGGAAATACTGTCCATTGTTACACCATTTTGGGGAAATTATATAAGGTTAAGTTGTTAATTTGCTTAAAATGACAAAAAAGATATTTTACCACCACATTTGAAGTAATGCAGTGCATATCATTTCTATGCTTTGCAGTTCATTTTAATAGGTTTTAAGAACTCTTGAAAAACTTTTCAGAGGAGCCTCATAATTGTTTTTTAATTGAAAATAATGTGTGGGGGGGGGTGCAGGACATAGCCAGGTCATTTTTCAACAGGAACAAGACCATGCTCTAGTATCTCTCACCTCCCCCCCCTCCTCACGAGGTCAGGATCGACTGGCGTTCGAGAACACATAATGCCATCGCCAAATTTAGCGGAGTACGAAATCACGCCAAATTACTTCAAAGGTTGCTGGAAAAATGGAGGAGTAGCAGACACTTCCTTTTATTTTAGCGCGCACGTTTTTTGTTTATGCGCTGCTGCTGCTGCTCATGCTGATTTGAAATGAAAGAAAATAGGAACGCAATTTAAAATACGGCGAACCTTCCGAGAAAATAATGGATGCTAGAGCTAGGGTCAAAGCCAAATGTTTGAAAAGAAAACCTGAAGATATACCTTTTTGCAAATATGGTATTTCCTGTTATAGAAAGAATCGAGAGCATTTGGAAAATTTTCGTCATTCTCGGTATGATGACAGTGAAAGGAACTCCCCTGAACCTGTATGAAACTTTTGCTATTGTTTTTCTGAATATTTGAATTGAAATTCTGTTTTCTGATTGTTTCAAGGTTTTTTTTATCTAAAATTTATTTCCGAATCTAAATTGGGGAAGAAAATAAATCTGGTAGTGGTTACGTACCAGAGTGACTGGCTGTAGGGTCATTCCACGCGAAATGAGCAAATCGGCTGAGGCACACATGTCACAGATTTCAACGAAAATTTTTATTTGGGTAAATTATGCATATCTATGGGGAAATACAAAGTATGAAAGTTTAAAAACTTTGTTGCTTTGCTATTGACATCAGAAATTAAGGCTTATGCTGAGCCAAAATTTTCAGAGTTCATGACAGTCAGTTTGACTCAATAACAACGAAAGTTATAAACATACATTTAAAAAATAAATATTTTCACATTTTCTTGAAAAATCTCTATCAGGAAAAATGAAAGTTAACTTTATTTGGAGCTTTATTTATATTGTTGGTCGTAATCAGGTTTCTATTACTAGGATAACCATGCATATGGCGCAGAAGAAAGCTTACAAAATGACTCTGATGATGAACGTAACTCTGAAGTAGTTTTTCTCAAATGCATTTTTCTGATTACATTATTTAGGATTAAAATATTACAACAACTTCCAAGCTTGTGTTTCAAAGGCAAATGATTTAACAAGACAACAAGTATTTTAAAGGTATTTTTGTTTTTACAGGAAAAAGATGCAAAGTCCAAGGTACCGTGGATTGTGGGGGAGCGCAGACCATTTTCACAGCTTTTCTCTCCAGTACCAAGTGATGCTCAAGTTAGTTTTCAAAGTTTTTAATTTTTCAACCATATATAGTAAAATTCTATTCAATTTTTCTGCCATAATTCTGATAGTTTGTGTGATGTATTTGTCGGTTACCACCTGGCCAAGAGGAAAGTCAGGATGAACAGAATTTTTCGCTGAAGTCCTGATGCACCTTGAAGCATTTTTCTCCAGATTTATCTTTTTCATTTCTATGTTAAACAAAGAAGCATTGTAATTTAGGAACATCTTATCAATTAAACGTTACACCTTTCGATTTTTATAGCATGTTAGTTAGTGCCTTTAAAAAATTGCTCGAGGGTATCTATCTGAAGTTAGTCTACATGTCATATTTGGTTCTTGCAGTTTATTTTTGTTTTTTAGTATAAGATGAGGGTTTTTTTTCCCCATCATCTGCACAAATTTTAATCAGTGTGATAATGAATTAAATAAAAAAAAATTATCTGCTTAAATGCTTTTTAAAACTTTTTAGTAAATAATGAAATTATTTAGCAAGAGACCAGATGGGTGTATAGACTTTTACTTCTGCCATTTTATTGTTATTTCTTTGTGCATTAGGTAATTTGTTCTGATGCCAAAATTGTCTTTCGTACCCACCATCAGGGAAAAATAAATAAATTTATATATGTATTTATACATTTATATTAATAACTTACCTTTCATGAAGCTATGAGCATAATATTCTTTGGTCTTTTTTTTTTTCAAATCCAAGTAGTTATTCAAATAAAGTTATTTCCTGGGTGGATTTCTCATTTTGAAGTTCTGTCTCATTGCCTAGGAAATTGTGATCCAAACCCCCCATAGGTGGGATTGAATGATACAGTAAAACTATTTTTTATTATTTGTACTAGTTTTAGTTTTATTTATTACCATTAATTTCCTGCAAAATTTAAATTGTTGCATGCAGTAGCTAAATATGTGCATAAAGTACCCTGAGTATTTCATCATCATATCTGAAAAGCTGATAAAATGCTGTTTATTACTGCATTACCCTATTTCATGTTTTAAATTAAACTTATTTTTAGTTAATCTGATTTTGTAATTTTCAAACTCAAGCTCAATATTGGTCTATTATTTCTTGTTGCATTTCAATTATTGCAAGCTTTTGATTGTTTTCCATTCATTTGAAATTCTGAATTTTCTGCTTCATCAAGATTGACATGATATTTTATTTTATTGCAGGAGCAACCTCTTCAAAAGACTGATGAGCCAAAAAAAGTTACTAGCAACGAGTTTTTAGGAAACACTGTGAATAAAAAAAGTGGAGAAATTGTTAAAGATGTCTTGAAACTCATGCCTCCGGATTTTTTTGACTTCTGGAATTTTTGCTCTACAGTAAACAAGGAAAAACCTCAGGGTAAACATGTTTAGTTGCAGGTGATTTAAACCTTAAATTAGTAAAGTTAAGAGCAAGAATCTGAGAAACTGTCACACCTATCATTATGAGGTGATTCATGACCTCTCAGATTTTCTCCCAAAAATTACCAAATGTTTATTATCTTATTAAAAGACCAAATCCAGAATATTTTGCTCTAAAGTTGAGTTGTTTAGTTTTTATGGATCACTAAAGTTGAAGGTGCGGCATCAAAAATTAAGCGGATTTTCAAGACATGGAAATTGCTGTGAGCCAAAACTTTTACCAGGAACTGTTTAACTCCAATTTTCTTTTTGTATATGGAATATAGAAGGTTGAAACTTTACAAAATGAATGTTAAATTTGAGGTAAGTTGTTGCCGTAAGGTCAGTGAAGGCCCTCAAAACAAGGCATTTTTGACGTTTTTTAGCGTTTTTGAGGTCCAAAAACAGCTTGTACATTTCAGTTGGCACGGCAAAAATAGTGTCGTTTGAAAGACCAGTGTAAGCACTTTAAAATAATGTATAAATAACCGAGGAAAGTTCAACGTGCTTTTAGTTGCGTAAGGCCGAAATATGAAAAATGTCATATTTTACCGATATTCAAACGGTCATAACTTCCTCTGCCAACAACATATTGAAATATTTTTTTTGCCAATGTCATGCTCTATTCTTTGTCTTAACAGAACAGTTGAGTCCTTTGAGGCGAAATGTGAAAATTTTTTTTACAAAAAATGCACAGAAAAAAATACATTTTTTGTAAAAAATTTTTTCACATTTCGCCTCAAAGGACTCAACTGTTCTGTTAAGACAAAGAATAGAGTATGACATTGGCGAAAAAAATATTTCAATATGTTGTTGGCAGAGGAAGTTATGACCGTTTGAATATCGGTAAAATATGACATTTTTCATATTTCGGCCTTACGCAACTAAAAGCACGTTGAACTTTCCTCGGTTATTTATACATTATTTTAAAGTGCTTACACTGGTCTTTCAAACGACACTACTTTTGCCGTGCCAACTGAAATGTACAAGCTGTTTTTGAACCTCAAAAACGCTAAAAAACGTCAAAAATGCCCTGTTTTGAGGGCCTTCACTGACCTTACGGCAACAACTTACCACAAATTTAACATTCATTTTGTAAAGTTTCAACCTTCTATATTCCATATACAAAAAGAAAATTGGAGTTAAACAGTTCCTGGTAAGAGTTTTGGCTCACAGCAATTTCCATGTCTTGAAAATCCGCTTAATTTTTGATGCCGCACCTTCAACTTTAGTGATCCATAAAAACTAAACAACTCAACTTTAGAGCAAAACATTCTGGATTTGGTCTTTCAATAAGATAATAAACATTTGGTAATTTTTTGGAAAAAATCTGAGAGGTCATGAATCACAGGCGTGACACTCTCTCAGATTCTTGCTCTTAACATACATACTGTGAAACTCTTATAACACCAATCCTGTCTCAGCATCAAGGACCAGAATGTTTGTGCTATGAAGTATAGTTATAAGCAATAATCTTTACTATTTGTGGGTGCGTGAAAGTACTGAAATTTCCAGACATTGCAACAGTTTTTCATTGAGTTATTCCATACCAAGTCACCAAACGGGGGTTGCACAACCGACTCAGATTTTCTTTAGATTTGGCACACAGGTTGATTATATAGAAGCATGGAAAAGTCCAAATTTTTAGGTTCCTGCTCCAATTATTTTCTGAGATACATGCCCTCAAAGTTTGTCCGCCCCGTCAAAATACTAAAAAAGTGATGTTATTTAATCATTTTTTATAAAAAATTGTACTCATGCAATATAAAATTGTTAGGTATGTATGGAAACTACTTACTCCAAGCATTTAAAAAAAAAAAAAAAATACTAGAACGTTCATGATAAAAATTGCTAAGATTGGGTATTGCTTATGAGAAAATATTTAGAGCTCCTTTATTTTAATTAATTTCTCAAGAAAGTATTTAGTGCTTTATAATTATGAATGCATAATGCTCAGGCATCAGAGAAATACTATTTCTTGTTTTCATCAATTATCTAATTTATTGTTCAATGATTTAATAAATTAAATTTCATGACATATTGGGTAGATAATACAGCTATTAATAAATATATCGTTATTTTTTGGTTTAATGAATTTTAAGTCTATGAGAGGGGGAACAAAAGCATATGGTCGTCGTGAAAAACATGCATATACTGCCAGCAGGATATCTCTTAATGGAAGAAATAACCAAAAGTAAACTCTTTTCCTGTGAATAGCTAACCTATCAGTGGCTTGTTTTTAAAAAAAATTAAAGTTTCTACTGTTCCCCCTTTATGAGAAAAATGGCTGCCAAGATGGCCAAAAACGCATGTTTTTGCCTTATGGCTTATCTTTAAGCTTAAATATTTCCAAGAAGGATTGAGAAATCCAAGTTATGCATTGTGTAACCATTTATAGTAAACATCTGTACACTACCAGAAAGTGAGTAAACCTTTGGTTATGCCTTCCTTTTTCCGGAATAAATTCCTCACTTTTAGCAAAATTGGCAAAATCAAGTTTTTGTGGTGGCAACTTCAAAGAGCCCTGTACCTTAGCAATTTTCACTGTGAACGTTCTAGTATTTTTTTTCTGAATGCATGGAGTAACTAGTTTCCATAGATACCTAACACTTTTATATTTCATGAATACAATTTTTTATAAAAAATGATTAAATAACATCACTTTTTTAGCATTTTGACTGGGCGGACAAAATTTGAGGGCATGTATCTCAGAAAATAATTGGAGCAGGAACCTAAAAATTTGGACTTTTTCACGCCTCTATATAATCAACCTGTAAGCTAAATTTAAAGAAAATCCGAGTTGGTCGTGCGACCAACTTTTTTTATTTCAGGTGAGTTGGTGTGGAATCACTCCATTGTAAATGATGTCATTATAAAAATTCAACTGTGTGTACAGGTTATATTTATGCTAATTAATACTCGTGTGCTCCAAGTGTGGGTAGAGGGTGCTCATCTAATATCTTTAAACGAGCAATTCTTTTATCTATGTATATGTTTCGGATCTCGAAAACGGCTCTAACGATTTTGATAAAATTTTGTATTTAGATAAAGTTTTGGTTTTTGAGTTCATCTACATCAGCTTTTTTTCTGTAAAAACGCGAGTTTTCACAAAAAACCCTGTTTTTTTTTTTTTTGCCTTGCATTAAAAGTTTGAGAAGCTTTTGTTTCGCCATTTTCTTTATGATTACTATCATTGTTGCTGTTTCATAGCAACCACGTTTTGTTTTACAATGGTTTTCATATTTAATCACATCAGCTTAAATTTAAGTTATTATGGTATTTGGCAAACGAGTTTGGCAACGTTAGAATTGTTACTGTTTTTGAAACATTATAGAGATGATCCATCAAAATAAAGTTGTGGTGTGATTTTACGATTTGTATCGTTTAAATAAGGCTGTGTTTTTTAAAATCAATTACGAATGTTTTAAATGCGTAGTTGTAACCAAGGGCTTCAAAATGCTTTTCAAGTTTATCTAAATAAGAAATACCCCGCTTATACGAATAAAAGATCCCGTAATCAAATATTTCCCATGCCATCATGCCATAGACGCAATGTTAAAGATCTCCGCTTAAATCCCTGCTTAATCGGATAATATTTCTTGGAACCAATAGTATTCGTTTAAACGGGGCAGACAGCACTTCGAATAGAAAAAAACACAATTTGACAAATTTTTTGTTTTTTTTTTTAAACCGAGCGAGCTCGGTCACCAGGCAATCTGCATTTATATCAGAAAACAGCTTCTTCCCTCTTTTCAGTGAGGTCGTATTAGGTTCTGAAGAGCTTTATTTAATGTTTGTGTCATTTTCTCTTACCCTTTTTATGTGTTGAAATTTGGTTGTGTGACATCCTCTCAAGATAAAAGTTTTTTGACAGCTAACACTTCCATATATTCTGTTTGTGGCCAGGGATTTATTTGTGTGGGAGTTCACTGAAACTTTGCTCTTGTATTTCTTTGCAGTTTCATTGAAATGTTCACATGTCAAACTCAATTCTGGTTATTTATGTAATAAATTAAAAATGCTGAGGATTATCAGACTTCTGCACTTAAAACCTACTTGTAGCTTTTCCATCTTCTGCCTGAACTGTTGCACAGTTGGGATATGACTTTTAAGTAATCTAGATAAAAATGCTATGTCATTGTCTTCTCAGCTTAAGTAATAAACCTTTAGCTTTGTTTCAGTTAGCATTTTTCAACGCGCCTTCAGAAAATGGTGCTAGAGCTTGAAAAAAATATGTTGTCCAGTCTCCGGAAAGAATTTTACTCATTTTTTCTCATGCACTCCAATCAGAAACACATAGAGCAGTTTAATTTGGTAGAGGCCCAAGTCAAGTTTTGTTCAGATTTTCCAAAGTTAATTTTGAAATATTAAAACCCTTACTAGGAGTAGTTTCAAATTTATTCCAGGAGAAGCTTGGTCCCCTTTGATCAATTCCTTAAATGTACCCTTCATTCCAAGGAGTTTAAAGAGCCCTCCACACCCTCCAGGACATACCATGGCTTTCCTTGAGGAAAACCTCAAAAGAGGTGGGTCCGAAGATCCCCAGGAATATCTCAACAGAATTCAACCTACACATTGAGGATTTCCTCAAGGAACTCCTTTGGGTTTTCCGTTGCGTATGGATGGCATTTAATATAATGGCTTCAGTGTTATGAATATACTACTTCTATGTCAAAATAGATGGAAAATGAAATACTTTGCAGTAATCTGAAGAATGTTACAGAACCACTGCAGTACTGCTTCTGATGAGCCCTTCAAAATTACTGATTATTCAGGACAAGAAGTATAAAATAGCTAGATTAATTGCTTTTTATTTCTAGCCTGCTACCTTGACTTAGTTGAATGGCTATTACCTTTGTAATCAAATGCTTCCAAATAAAGGTGATCCCGCTTCATGGGAGAAAAAATTGAAAGCAAATAAAATTGTACCCTCCCCCGCCACCCCCCAACCCTCACCCCATCCTTAAATGTTCAAAAATAAATTACGCCTATTTTCCAGCAATTTTACATTTATTTAATTACGCAATCATTAGATATACATAAAGAAAAAAATTGTTCTAAATAATCCAGCACCGTTTCTCAGACTCCAAATACAGGTGTTTCTTTCTAGTTTCCACAGAATTTTATGTCTATTACAAACTATGCAAATAATAATCGTAACGTAAAATTTTGACAAAAAATTTGATTGATGTCTATCTTGATGTAAATGTTTATCATTTCTGATTTTTACTAAAGTAACTCATTTAAAAACACAAAACTAACTTCTCCATTGTTAAGAACTAATACATTAATGTAACTAACTTTAACAACTTAACGTATAATGTATTTAAGGTAATTATTTGAACCTTTCTTTTTAGACGCATTTGCGGAAATTGGTATTCATTTAGTCGGAATCTATGATTTGCTGGCGAAGAAAATTCCGAAGACAAAAACTGTGTATCTGCACTGCCATTGGCGCTATTACTATGATCCTCCTGAATTTGAAACTGTTATCAAACTAGATGGGGATGACCTATTTCATATTGGATATTTCAGGTAATTCATTAGCTGTGTTTGCAATTAGCACAGTGTATGATACATAAGTTCAAAAATTATAGTACTGTATGCATAGGTTCTTAATCTGTGAAGGTTTTCTCTATAGTAGAAGTAGAACATTTTCTGGGGAGACGTGAATGTTTTTTAAAAAATTTAAATGTAAAATTAATAACTCGTTTGGTGGTAATGTTTAAATCTTTCCAACATAATCAACTATTCAGATATTTAGTCGAGCTTTCTATCCATATGTCTGTGAATTTAGATTTTTAGCATTACAATAAAGTAATAAGATCAAGCAAAGTATCAAAAATTGCTGCTTTACTACAGTTAAAAATCTCATGTTCATATCCTTGTCTTGTACTGATAGTGGCAGCCCCTATTGATGTTACATACCAATCTCTCCTTGATCCTAGATTACTTCAAATTAATTTCTATTTAATTTTTTGATTCAGTGATCTCATTTGTTTTAATAATAATAAGCACAAAATGCACATACATAATAATAAGTTTTGTATATGAATATCTATAGTTTCATTTAATGGCCAGTTTCGACTATCTTAATTATTTCATCCACTATCTAACCTAACCATCAGCATATCCTAACTAACTTGGTTTCAAATTTTGATAATTCTACTTTTATTGGCCATGTATGGTATTGATGTGGTGTTAAGGGGGATGGATATAGAGTAGCTTTTTAGCGAGAGTTATGCTGAAAAATTTTAAAGTTTGGGTACGAAATGTTTTTTGGGCTGTTTAGGTGTCAATTAAAAAACTCCAAACTGACCTAGAATAGGGCTTCCTAGAAAGGCCTAAACTTTATTAATTAATATCAGAAGAGAAAGGAAGTATTGCTTCAAACATTAACATTTACTTTTAAAAATAATTTTGTAATTAACCCTTTATTTACTGCATTATGAACTACGGAAAATTTCTGCATAAATATATTTTTTTTTAGCTGCCATACTGCTAGTTAAAGGATATCCAAGGAAAAAAATATCCCCGGTGCGAAATTTAATTTGTAAGAACCAATTAATTAAAGTGGTACTTAAAAGTACCGTCAGTACACTATGCAACAATTTCCTCATAATAGAAAAAAATATACGGATGATATTTCTATTGAAATTTGACCTCTTTAAATAGGTAAATAACAAAAAAAAATCATTAAAAGCAAAGAAATGATCAAATTGACAATTTTATTTTATACATTATGAAAGTAGAAAAATTTCCAAGTAATGGTAAACATAAAAACAATTCTTTTTTTTTTTTCATTTACGCATAAAAATACATCACAAGTTGAGCATTTTGAACGGGGTTTTGACTGAATATTTTTTATTGCACATAGTTCTTAACGTCCTCGAGCCGACACGAATGTTGGGCAATGGCATTCTCTATTTTCTAATCGAACATCATTTGGAAACAGACAAATTTCTCTTTCTTCTCTTTTTTGCCCAAATAGTTTGCTCTTCTCCATTAGATTTAGGTCTCCCTTTTCGCTTTGGTTGAGGTTTCGCTTTTGTAAGTAATCCCTTAGCAACTCAGCGCTTATATGCAAGGGACGGCATATTCTCATCGCGCATTTCTCTATATGCACAAGACTTGACTACTGATTTTCCTTATCACTACACTCATAGTCTTCTTCCATTACTGAGTCAACATCTTGCGAATCTGATGAAAAATTCTGTAATATATTATCTTGCAATTCTTCATCAGATGAATCATCATTGATATCACTACCTTCTGACGGAAGGTCTTTCAAGACATCCAAAGCCTCCTGAATTGCGTTCTAAAAAAAAGAATAGAATATTTTTACTATTGCTTGAAAATTTTTTATGTCAAGTGCATCATATTTTCCCACACACACACACAATAAAAAAATTAAATCTAGCATTTTTTTTCCTTTGCGGAATGCAAAAGCAAATTTACGCTCGATACTAACATTTTTGATTGCTCTTGAGAGTGTTAGTAAAAAATAAATAAATTTATAATTAAAAAAATATATATATATAATTGAAATCTAAAAAGAATATTAAAACATATTGCTATATTATAATTCCATAATTATATTATACCAAACTGAAATACCATAGATAGCACGGACAAGATGAAAGCAAATTTTTCTCCGAAAGCTCAAAAAAGTGCTACGTGTACTGGCGGTACTTATAAGTACCACCGAATAATTCGACCCCTATTCACATCACATAAACTGATATCTTGTAAGAATTGAGTGTATAATGTTCTAAGACAATACAGAATGAGTAAAAAAAATAAAACACTTACCTTTCGTTTGATATTATATTGTAACGAGTCCGTTGCACCTTCAACTTTCTTCAAATGAGCATTCCAATCTTGAGGAAGTAACTATAAATTTATTTACAAGTATGTACACTATTTACAATAAGAGCAGAAAACAATTGCTAAACATCAGCAATTAGGCAGCAAACACTACACTGTACTCTCAACAGTAATTCAGCACCACGTATCTAACGTGAACAGTAATTAAGCAATTACAAAAGCAAAACAAACATTCGCCCAAGCGAATAGCGAATAAAACGAGTCACCAGAATCAAATCTGAAAACAACTGACTGACTTGTGTTCAAGGCCAGCTATTTATACACGGAAAGAAATGTCCACAATATTCGAGAAAAACCTGGAATATTTTGTTTCATTCCTAACATTACGTAATCCATTCACAAATTCTAGCGATAAGAAAAAAAACCACGCGAAAATGTCTTCACGCTTATTAAAGTTAGGGCAAGTGTAAAAACTACAAAGTGTTACAGGGCCGGTATACTAGTGATAAAGGTGATATCTTCAGATACTTTTGCAACATGACGTCAGATAAAACCAAAACTAATGAAAATGATGCAAGGCAGGAAAAACAACAACTATTTACAAGATTTGTAACATTGCCCCCTTCCCAAGGACTGCACGTCCCGGGCAGTACAATCCCCAGAAAGGAAGCAAGGGAAAACTTACAGATACACACATTACATGATGACCAATCATAAACATGATAAACAATAACAATGAGAACATGAAAGAAATAATAACATTGATAAAGTAATATTACAAACAATTAAAGGCAAAAGTTATTTACAAAATTTACAAACAAATTACCATGGTAGCTTTAGATTTATTTTACGAACTATGGCCATAGTATGGGGCTAGCCGATCATAATGTACAACCCTAGGTTTTGAATGTGATGACTTCTGGATCCTCACTACGACGTCGTTCAGCCGGTGAAGGACTGTGTAGGGTCCATCCCAATGCGACTGCAATTTGGGTGACAGACCTTTACGTCGGATGGGATTCCATAGCCACACCTTGTCACCTTCTTGAAAGTCATGGCCAGTGGACCTTGTGTCGTATCGGGTCTTCATTTTCTCCGTCGCGATGTTGATTCGCTCCCGTGCGAAGTGATGAACGTCCTCCAACCGGGCCTGGAGATCCTGGACGTACTCCTCAGGCGATGAAGGCGCATCTGGAGGGAGACCGAAGACGAGATCACAAGGCAGCCGAAGCTCTCGGCCGAAGAGCATCTGTGATGGGGAATATCCGGTGGTCTCGTGGACAGCACTGCGGTAGGCCAGCAGGAACAGAGGAAGTTTCTTGTCCCAATCCTGTTGATTTTTGGAGACCATAAGCGAGAGATTATTAAGGATTGTCCTGTTGAATCTCTCCACCATGCCGTCCGATTGTGGGTGTAGTGGTGTCGTTCGAGTTTTCTCAATTTTGAGGATATCACATAGGCCCTTAAACACAGCAGAGATGAAGTTTCTTCCCTGATCGGAATGGATCTGCAAAGGTGTCCCATATCTCGAGATCCAATGCTGGACTAGAGTCTCTGCTACAGTGGTAGCTTCTTGATCCGGAATGGAATATGCTTCGGGCCATTTGGTGAAATAGTCAATGGAAACGAGGATGTATTTGTTCCCATCAGTAGTTTTCGGTAGAGGACCAAGAATGTCGATCCCGATTCGTTCGAAAGGAGCTCCTACGTTGTAAAGATGTAGCTTCCCGCGGCTTCTTCTCTTCGGTCCTTTACGGGCAGCACAGGCGTCACAAGAATGACACCACTTCTCCACGTCATCCTTCGCCTTGCTCCAGAAGAAGCGCTCTCGAACCTTGTGGAGGGTTTTCAGGATACCAAAGTGTCCTCCAGTCGGACTACTGTGCAATTCCTTTAGAACGTCTGGAATTCTTGATCTGGGAAGGAGTAACTGCCATTTGAATGCTTTACCATCGTCAGATTCCCATTTCCGATACAGGACGCCATTTCGCAACTGGAGAGATTTCCATAGAGCCCAGTATCTTTTCGTTGCAGGACTGTAGATAGAAACGTCTTGCCAACTAGGTCGCCGACTGTCCTTTTCCATTAACTCTATGATAGGCTTTAGGTCTGGGTCTTCAAGCTGATCTTTTCTAACTTGGTCGTCACTCCATGGATCAGGATCTGAAGATGATGAAGTAGCAGTAACTTGACAGGCAGTAGGGATTGTCGTCCCGTACTGTTTCTCAATTCGGGAGCAATAATGGCAGTTCTCGGAACAAGGTCTTCTTGATAATGCGTCAGCATTACCGTGTGACAAACCTTTTCGGTGCTTAATCTCGATGTCATATTCCTGGAGCCGCTGTATCCACCTGGCTACCTGGCCCTCTGGATTCTTGAAATTCAAAAGCCAAGTTAAAGAGGCATGATCGGTCCGGAGCAGGAATTTACGGCCGTAGAGGTAATGATGGAAATGTTCTACAGCTTTAACTATGGCGAGCAATTCCTTTCTCGTGACACAATAATTTCGCTCCGACTTGGATAAGCATTTGCTCCAGTAGGCGATGACATGTTCGTTACCGTCTATTTCTTGAGATAAAACAGCTCCAACGCTCTCGTGGCTCGCATCAGTGTCAAGTATGAAGGATTTTCCAGGCTGAGGATAAGAGAGAATAGGCGTTGATGTTAAAGCCTCCTTCAGCTGTAGAAATGCATCCTCGCATTCTTTGGACCATTCAAATTTTCGTTTGCTCTCCGTCAGCTTATGCAAAGGTCGTGCAATATTGGAAAAACCCTTCACAAACTTCCTGTAGTACGTGCAGAGCCCCAGGAAGCTTCGCAGCTGATGAACATTTTCGGGGCGGCTCCAATTCTTGACTGCGGATACCTTATCTGGATCTGTTCGTACACCCTCAGAAGAGATAATGTGACCAAGGTAGTTCACCTCACGGCGGAACAAATTACATTTGGACGGGCTTAACTTCAGGTTGGCTTCCTTAAGCTTTTGCAGCACCTTCCTAAGATTAGCCAAATGTTCCTCAAAACTGCGTCCTATGATGATGATGTCGTCCAAGTAGACAAGACAGGATTCATAAGAAAGTCCTCGTAACACTGACTCCATAAGACGCTCGAACGTGGCTGGTGCATTGCAGAGGCCGAACGGCATCACTTTAAACTGCCACAAGCCTTGTCCGGTTGTAAACGCCGTCTTCTCTCGGTCGTCGGGGTGTATCTCCACCTGCCAGTAGCCGCTCTTTAAATCCAGGGTCGAAAACCACTTGTGTCCGGAAAGGGTGTCCAGAGTGTCATCGATCCGTGGAAGAGGGTAACTGTCCTTCTTGGTGATGTCATTCAGGCGTCGGTAATCAACACAAAATCTGGTGGAGCCGTCTTTCTTTCGGACCAAGACGATAGGGGATGCCCAAGGACTGGATGAGGGTTCGATGACGTCATTCTCCTGCATCTCTTTTACGAGGATCTCAACCTCTTCCTTCTTGGCGAACGGTAGTCGTCTTGGATGCTGCTTGATAGGGGGATGATCTCCAGTGTCGATCCTATGATGCGCTAAACTCGTGCGACCAACATCTTCGGGTGTAGATGAAAACACCTGCTTGAAGTCGTCCACCAATTTTTCCGCAGCGTATCTTTGATCCTTCGATAATGCTGCACTCCCAATTAATTTCGAAGTCAAGGATTCGGAAGACACAGTCTCGAAGGAATCAATTCTTCTGATGATGCAGTTTACGGGAGTACAAGTTGCCAACACTTCTCCTTTCTTGATATTCCTCGGTCTTTCACTTACATTGGCGACTCTCACAGGAACTGCATTCCTTGAAAGGTCCACAAGCGTAGATGCCACTAGTACTCCTTTGGGGCTATTACTCTGGTTAGGATATTCAATTAGGCCGAATTTAAAGCTGTTGTTTTCCTTGATGGAGCCAGGTATTAGTATTTCTGATCTTGGGGGAATCACTAAATCTGTTTGGGCTATTATTTGATGAGTGGATTTTAAGTTATTTTCAGCGTTGAAAATTGGTCTGTCTTCCCTCATCGAGTGCAGCTCATTATTTTTAAAGTCGATAGAAAAATCAAATGTTTTCAAAAAGTCCAGTCCGAGAATGAAGGGATCTGTAATGTCAGCGACGAATGCCGTGTGATGGTAAGTGGCGCTTCCGAACATTATTTCTAAGTTCACTTTTCCTTCAATCTCGATTTTGTCACCTGTCACAGTCTGAAGAGTAACGCAGGGCGGCGTCCATAAGATCTTGAGTCCAAATTGACGAGCCACATCAGTCTTAATAATGGTAACGTTGGCTCCTGTGTCCACAATCATTTCGCAGGGAAACCCATTCACATAAGCGTAAATGAAGAGTCCGTTGCAGCCGCCACTTCTTGAAGAAATCTGGAAAACTTTAGGATGGGGCTCATTCCAATTTGGCGACCTCCGCCCCGCGAGATTGCCATAGCTTAGTTTTCCTGAGCTGGAGAGGAAGAGGTACCCTTCCCTCTTGTTTCTTGGCGGGCTTCGCAGTTCCTTCGTAGGTGGCCCTCACCGCCACATTTCCAGCACTTCAGTGGTTGTCCACTTTGGTCTTTGCGAGTCTTCTTCAGGGTCCCCGACATCTCTTTGATTTGTCGCTCAATTTCCGAGAGACGAGTTGAGATCGAATCCTGGGCGCTCACTTCCACGCCCCTGATTGAATGGCGATCCTTGCGGGATGTTTGCTGTGCAGCCTCGAACTTCATTGCGTAAACCAGACCGGATTTAAGATCCTTAATGTCCGCCATCCGGAGAGCCGTCTGAACTTCTGGATTTCGCACTCCATCTATGAAGTAGTTCAGGGCCAGGCTATCGCGAACACCCGAAGGACAGTCCGAGAAGGCGAGATGGGAAAGCCTCTCAACGTCTGCTGCAAAAACTTGCAAAGTCTCTCCAGCTCTCTGGAGTCGGGATTTGAGCTGAAGTTGGCTGAATTCTTTTTGGCAGGATTCGCCAAAGCGAAGCTCCAAGGCCGATGATAAGGCTTCGAAGTCATGGTGCTTGTCCTCTGGGAAGGTCTGTAGTATATCAGCTGCATCCCCTCTCAGCGAGGCTGCAAGTTGACAGGCTTTCGTGGAAGAGTCCCAGGAGTTTGCTTCTGCAACGATGAGGAACTGCTTCTTGTAAATATTCCACGAGGTCTTTCCGTCAAACGTAGCCAGTTTGATGGATGGACGAGAAGTTCCAGCTGCAGCTACACAGTCACTTGAGTTGTTGGAGGATGCTGATAACTTCGATTCAAGTTCTTTAATTTTCTTTTCAACATTGTTTTCTACTGTGGTGATTCGATTCTCAACGCTGTCAACTTTCTCTTCCAGAGCCTCCACTTTATTTTCCACATTGGTAAATTTACTTTCCACCAAACTTTTCATTGACGTTAAATCGCTTTTAATTTCTTCAGCTAGATCATTTTTCAATTGTTCTTGATTAGTTGCCAGATCAATTTTTAATTGTTCTTGATTAGTAGCCAGTTCATTCTTTAATTGTTCTTGATTAGTAGCGAGCTCATTCTTTAATTGTTCCTGATTAGTAGCCAGAGTCGCCATATCATTCTTTATTTGCTCTTGATTCGCAGCCATGCTCGCAGTCATGTCACTTTTAACAGCGTTGATAGCATCAAGGAGTTTTTTTAGTTGTTCCTCCATTGCTCGAGTAATCACCATAAAATTCTGAAGTCAAAAAGTCCTTAGGAAGAAAAGTCCGAGTTCACAGGAAGTTCCAAGAAAGTCCTTGAAGATGCCCCACGTTGGGCGCCAAAATTGTAACGAGTCCGTTGCACCTTCAACTTTCTTCAAATGAGCATTCCAATCTTGAGGAAGTAACTATAAATTTATTTACAAGTATGTACACTATTTACAATAAGAGCAGAAAACAATTGCTAAACATCAGCAATTAGGCAGCAAACACTACACTGTACTCTCAACAGTAATTCAGCACCACGTATCTAACGTGAACAGTAATTAAGCAATTACAAAAGCAAAACAAACATTCGCCCAAGCGAATAGCGAATAAAACGAGTCACCAGAATCAAATCTGAAAACAACTGACTGACTTGTGTTCAAGGCCAGCTATTTATACACCGAAAGAAATGTCCACAATATTCGAGAAAAACCTGGAATATTTTGTTTCATTCCTAACATTACGTAATCCATTCACAAATTCTAGGGATAAGAAAAAAACCACGCGAAAATGTCTTCACGCTTATTAAAGTTAGGGCAAGTGTAAAAACTACAAAGTGTTACAGGGCCGGTATACTAGTGATAAAGGTGATATCTTCAGATACTTTTGCAACATGACGTCAGATAAAACCAAAACTAATGAAAATGATGCAAGGCAGGAAAAACAACAACTATTTACAAGATTTGTAACAATATATTTGTAGCGAGAAAAAGATGAGAGCAGCAATCCGTGCAAAATGACAGCAAAAATTCAAGATGTCTGCTAGAAAATAACTTTCTTTCTGGCAAAATTCATCAACCTAGAACAACTAGTGCTATCTATCTTGAAAAAAAGAGAGTTAAAAGAGTATTTCTACAATGTAGATTCAAAATGTGAGTTATGGTTCTTGTGCTATAGCTTTTTAAAGTGATTGGTACTTATAAGTACCGTCAGTAGATAAAGGGTTAAGAAGATTATGGCAAACACACACAGATATTTTATTTATTAAGTATTTGAACACTATGTGTAATACTATTTTTGCATGAGATTCTGGATCCATCCATCTTATATGCAATATTAAACTATGATCACATACAATAATGATGAACGGATAATGTTAACGCCAGTTTGGTGGAAGGTATGACCCCTATGTAACCCTTGCTCCCATCAGTATTCAAAGGGGGTGCAATGCTTGAAAGGTTGAGAACTTACCAGTTTAATGCATAACTAATGCATTGTCTATGGAAGTAAACAATAAGAAAATACAGTACAATTATTCTTAAAAATACTAAATCAGCCTTGAAATTTAGTGTTTTAGAAATAGTTTCAGGAAACCTAACTAAAATAAAGAATCTCATGTTTGGGTGTTTTGTTGCTCTAAATTATAGTGACAACACTTAATAATTTTTTTTAATCAAATCTAAATTCAGTACTTGATTTAGACAATTTTCATGAATTTGGAAGAATGTTCAATTATTGAAATAATGGTTGTATAATAGTGCAAATTAGAGCCAAGTATAACACCATACCACGTGTGGGCTGACTGCTTTCCCTTTTCATCTGACTTCTTTAACTAATTTATTACAAAACTTAAAAAATATTAATTAATTAGAAAAATGAAAATAAATGTTCAACTATAAGAGAGAGATGTTTGACAAAAAATAAAAATTTACTGTTATTTTGTTTTGAAGAATAATTAAAAATATAATTAAAGTAAAGTTTGCCACTCCTTTAAAATTTGTCATCATAAACTGGACTATTCAATCAACCTGTTAGAGTTTCAGCAAGTATTTTCTTTTCAAGTTTACAGTTTTGTTTTAGTTTTTATTGATGGTTGAAAACAGCTGTAAGTAAATTCAAGAACTTATCTTAAATTTATTTTCTTCTTTAATAAATCAGCTTCTTTATTTATTTATTTTTATTTAGTCACTTTATAAATAAATACATATTCGATGTACTCAAATGCAACTTTATCACATTATGTATAATGTTCAACTAATTTGTGAGGGAAAAGAAAACTGACTTTTTTCTTTTAAACTGCATATGTTGCTTTCTCAGTTGTATAATTTTTTTCTTCCAAATATTGAAAAAATCTGCAACCATTTTTTTCAAAATAAAATAAAATCAAGTAGAAATATTATAATCTTCATTCATGTATTATTTAATCTGAAAATTTCCATAAAATCTTGAATTGAAATGAAATTTACATTAACAACTGTACTGTAAAAATATGTTATCATGTTCTAAAAATAGATAAGTGTTATGAAGTTAAAAATAAGCTATAATAAGTGTTATGTCTGGCTATTATAGAGATGTCTCTTAAATTATTTTGTGTACTGGTTTTGCAGAGATGATCCATCCGAAGTGCCTTCTATACTGGCTTCAAATAGTGCAAAGTTCGGAGCAAAACTGACTTTGATGGGTGACAATGTATTTGCTGCAATGAAGTAAGTTTTATGTAAATTCTAGTATTTGGTGCATCCCTCCCCCCTATCTATAATGTACTGTTGATAAACAAGGATAGGAATCCTAAAAATGTCCTAAATTTTTATCAACTGTGTCCGAATTTTTTTGAAATCTCCACTCCAACCCCTGTAGATGTATCTGAAAAGACACCTACCTAAGCACTTTTGCTTAAGTAATTATACTTCAAGATTGCACTGTTACGAGACATTTTCAATTGATTCTAGGTACCTGAACAGGTAAACGAATCTGAAACTCAGTTGGCAATATTTGGTTTTGTGTCCTTTTAACTAGGAGCATAATATTTTAATACTTGGTGATTGTTTAAATTCAATTAAAATTAATGTATTCTAAAACAGTTGGAAGATCTCTCAAATCTGTTACCTGCAACAAGGCCAGAAGACTTGGCTATTACTAGATTTGACGTTAACAACAAAATATCTTTCAAACCCTGCATGCCAGTTAATAACAATTAAAAACAAAGCAAAATATTTTTTTAAAAATGTAACCAAAAGTATATTTAAGCTAAAGAGAACAATAAATTTGTATTTTTAACTGCAAAAAAGAAGTAACGGACTTGACATTGAGTTAAAATACTCTCCTTTAATAAAGTGTTTCCACTACTTCACTTCTTTTTCAACGAAAAAGGAAATGGCTGCAAGTAAATATTGAACTAGTATAATTGCATACCTTGATAACAAATTTGACAAATATGAGGGACAAAATGATGTTTTTAGATGTTATTTTAGAAAATATATGTATGTATTTAAAAAATATTACACATATTTTCGAAAATAATCTCAGAAATTAAAAACTATAGACAAAATGACCCAATTGTTCTACTTGTAGAGTAAAAAAAATATTACTGAATTCTGAAATACGAATAAGGAACAGCTATTTTTTCAGCTCACTAGATACAGAAATTTGTATCTTTAAGGTCAAAGTATGTAAGTGATATTTTTAAAGTAGATTTATGTTGCGCAGTTTACCCTAAAGAAATGTAACATATGCAGTCAGGTTTACTTAGCATATTATAAAAGCACAATCTTCTTTTTCACTGTGAAACCCTATATGTATGAATATTTTAAAAATGAATGTAGCATCCTCTTCAAAATATTAACTTCAATCCCGCTTGAATTATTAAAAATAAATAAATGGTGGGAAAAAAAGAAAAGAAAGAAGAAACATGCAGAAGCTTTTTGCCTTTTACCTAGGTTGGGGTTTCCCGTAGTGTGAGCCAAGGGGTCTGTGGTGCTGTCCTGCTAAATTGTACAAAATAGCTGAAATTGGAGGACGAGTAAAAATATTTTTATTCAAAACGAAAGCACATTTATAGGGGATAAAAACTCTTATTTACATATGCACAGGAACCCCCCCCCCCAGAACCCTCTATTTTAACATATTTTTCACCTAATTGAGTTTTGAGTGAATTTTATTTCCATAGCTCAGAACAATAGTGTTAAACAATGAAAAAGCTTTAAAAAATGTGCAGAATAACTTTGGAAACCTCTGACCTACGTAATGTGCATATAAACAAATTTTGTTTTATTGAAAGTTAAATGTTTGATTGTATTGGATATGGAAAAATAAATGGAACTCATTACAGTAATTTCCTCAATTTTAAATTGTTCTAAATTCTATTCTTTAAATTGTTTGATTCTTTGTATTGATTTTTTTTAATTAGTGACTCTATTTGATTTGTTGATTATCTACTTGTATTCAATTTATTCTTTTGATATTTAAAAACAAATAACCTTACATTCAGTTTAGCATACAAAAGAGTTGTTATTGTTGCTTCAGCAAATATATTTATTTTCACTTTAGCAAGTCCCTAATATGTAAAGTACTAATTTTCAAGGTAATTTGAGACATGAGCAATTTTTAATTCTACTAAAATATGCCTATTATTGACAAAAAATTGTAGCTTTTATTATTTGTACATGTTGTTCCTTGCTAAGTAATTCAATATTTTTCTGTAAGCTTCTAAAATATCTTTTGTTTTTACTTTTTTATAGTTCTTCTCTTTCAAAGGTATTAAATCAAATAAAAGAAAAAGTGTTGAAGGAAAAGTTCTTCAAAATTCAACTTAATTTACAAAAATTTGCTAAGAAACAACAGTATTCTTTACTGGCAGCAACAGCGAAAACTAAAGCTAGACAAAAAAGGGTTGTAGCAAAAACGTTTCATTCTCTTGGAATTGTGGTACCAGTTGTACGTGATGTTGGATATAGATGTTTAAGTGAAACTGATGGTAAGCTTTTTTTATTATTTAGTGTTGAAATAATTATTTATTTTAATATGCATTATTGCAATAGTCAAAAAAGAGGAAAAAGGATTCAACTTTTTAAAATGCTGCATTATTATTATTAGTATATATTTATAATTACATGTTATTTTTTGTTGTAGAAAATAACATTTTTTTATTGTTAATTGACTTATTTAGCAGTTTCTTGTTCTAGGCATACTTAAAGTAATATAAATTAAAATAATTTTTTTTCTGCAAATTAATCGGTGAAAATTGGCCATTTTAATTGTTGCATCCCTACTTGCAAGTTAACGGCGGTACAATTGTTGTACCGACGAAAAGTGTTCTGTTTTCTCCACTTGTATGGTAAAACCTAAGACATAACGCTAAGAGGTGGGGCAATGTGCATTAAAGAGAACACTTTTCGTCAGTACGACAGTTTTACCGCCGTTGACTAAAGGTAAAGCTGTAAGTCTTTGTTGTGTATGAAATTTCAATTGCCATTGTGATCACTTCAACTTCTATGCAAAAAAATGACTTTTTATATGAATAGCATTTATTAATTGATAAAAAATTTGTTTTAATATTTGCTTTATGTTAATTAGAAACAAAGTATTGTATTGCATAAAAACTTAATATGTTATTACAGTAAAAGCTCGACTATCCGGAACGCTCGGGAAACGCCGAATTCCGGATACGCGAATTTTCCGGATAGATGAGTGCGAGTAAATTCCGGTTCATTTTCGCCCCTTTAGCTAATGTAAACATGTTTTAAAATAGTGTTTGGTCTGGAATTTTGAAATTTAGCAACGATTAGTTCGATATTCCCTTCAATTTCTGAAAAATGTCACGTTTTTGCCGATTTTTGAAAAAGTACGAATTTACCCGAAAATTTCCAACAATATATATGTTTCCTACATAAAAAACGAAAATACTTGTATATAGCCCGAGCAATTTAGTGAAAAAACGAGGTTCAAAGTCGGAAAATCAACTTACATGCGCGATCTATAACGCGACGGCAGTAAAGTCCGACTACGCATAACGATTACGCATAACGCATCCCAAACCTGATATTTCGCCTGTTTTATTTCAACTCTTTTAACTAAGCCCTAAAAAATAAATATGGTAATAAAATTTTTCATCGTTGGCAGATAATAACGACGCGACGCCAGTAAAGTCCGACTACGCAAAACGTACGGAAATGGAGAGCAAATTCCGCATAGTCCTCACGAGGAAATTAAGATTAGTTTTTAAACAATCAATACAATTAGTCTACACGAAATAAATAGCAATATTTTTTAATAGGTATTAGTTTTGAAAAAAACCTCAGCAAAAATCGGAGTGGTGAAAACGAGCCCTTTACAGAAACTTACAACAGCAAAACAAATTTTTCATTCAAGAAATTTAAAGATAGAAATTAAAGAAATATCATGCATTTGGAACACTTATACCAATTAAGGAAATATGAGGCCACTGTTTTAGTGCTCCAGATAATTGGTTATTTACTGTAAGATGATAGTAAAACTCAGTTCCAGTACTTACTTCTTTAGAGGAATGCATCCAAATCTGCAATAATCAAAATCGAAGAGCATTGTCACGAATTCAAAGGGGACAATAATGTAAACAGGTCCGCTGGCAAAAATCCGCTTATCAATTGAAATAAATTATTACTTCTTGCTGGGGCACATGTTGTAATTTTTTCATGCAATGCTATCTAGAACAGTGTATAAATTGACTAAATGTGTTTAGTTCCTACAGTTTAATTAAAAAAAATCTCTTGATATAATTTAATTTCTTTATCTTGATTAAATATATTTCCATAACTATCATATTTATACATTAAGGGGTTACAGTACCTCAAAAATGACCAAAAGACCAAAAAAAATTTTATTGCTTATTTCAAAAGTAAAAGTTATTTAAAACACTCAGAAAAAAACAGCATTGTTCTAGCTAAATTATTTAAAAAGTTATGAGTGACTTTAGGGCATACAGGCTATGTGTTCTAATGGAAAAGCCAAACTTTAAAGTGCTTTTTCTCGGTGATCAGTTTTTAGTGTTTCTATGTTACTAGAAATGCTAAGGAATTTTTTCTATTAAAGATATAACTTTAAAGCAATATTTTTTGCACTCAGGATAATATATTTAACAAAACTGTGCATTGAATAAGCGTTTTATAAATTACAAAAATTTTTAGAGTTTGTCAAACCTCGAAGAACAAAATTTTCTAAGATTTTTTTACATAAAAGGTCACAAAATATTTTCTAATCAAAATATAAGAAAATGAATGCACAGATTTGTTGAGGTTCTCCTTGTGATCATTTCGCAAAAAGAAATTTTGAAATTAGTGCAGAAACAAAAAAGCCTTAGGGTTTTAAAAAAACTGAAATTTTCTTACATTTTTCAAATTTTCAAAAAAAGTTTTCAAAATTTTTGATGTTTGAAAATAAATTATTGATTTTTAAACAAGTGCAGAAACAAATATTTCAAAGAATTAACTTTTTCACTTAAATTAAAGAAATTTGTTAGAAAGGTACTGTAACCCCTTAAGTCGACTTCGATACCGTCGACTTCGATACCGTCGACATCCGGCCAAACAAATCTCGAATGTCTGATTGTTTGAAAGAGAGTTCTCTTTTCTTCATAAAGCGCTCTCTGATAAGATGCAGTTCCAAAACTTCTTGCTCGCTGTAATGAGAATTCCGTTCACAAAATCGTAAGAAAGTTAGAAAACCCTTTTCAGCATCAGTCCAAGAGACCTTTGGTTCCTCTTCGGCAACTTCGGGCTCAGATTCAGATGAACTTGCATCCTGTTCCGATTCTTTTAGCAAATGTTGCTGTATTAACTTTTCTTCCGTTAAAATTTCAACAATTGGCACATTTTGATCAGACGCAACCCATTCATTAATGTGGGACGTTTCCAGCTGAGAAATTATTGGATCATCTTTCCGACTCGTTTTCAATGATTCTAGTATTTCCGAAAAATCATTCGATTTATCATCTTTGAACCCTTGAAACTCGTCATCAGAATCAGAGGAATCCGAACAAAAATTAACGGCAAATAAAATTTTTCGCCACCCTCTTTGAAGGGTTTTACTTTTAACGGACTTTCATGCACTCGCCAGAATGTAAATAGCATCCTTAATGGTAAAACTAGATTGAAAATCAACCAAAGAACATTCAGAACTTATAAGTCTGCGCATGAAGTTTTTCTTGTACAGCATTTTTAAGTTTTGTATAATTCCTTGATCCATGGGCTGGATTAACGATGTTACATTTGGAGGAAGGAACATTACAGTAAAATTTTCTCTGGATAACTCCTTTTCGTCGGGATGTGCTCTACAATTGTCTAACAGCAAAATAATTTTACTGTTCAGTGGCTTTCCTTTATCGCTTAATTCACTATTTACGGATGGAATAAATATTTTTTCGAACCAATGCATAAAAATATCGCGGTCCATCCAAGAACTTTTTTGGTGTTTATAAGCGACAGGAAGGCATTTTATTCCTGCTAATGCTCGTGGATTTCCCTATTACAAGTAATTTTATTCTATGTGTCCCACTTGCATTAGCACAGGTTAGAACAGTTACTCGGTCTTTGTTTTTTTTAAAACCGTGTGCAGACGTTTCGTTTGAAGCAGCTAAAGTCGAAGTGGGAAGGCATCTGTAATAAAGTCCCGTTTCATCGGCAGAATATATATTGTCGAGGGCAACATCGTTTTCCTTGATGAATTCTTCAAAGAAGGTTGAAAATTCATCCGCGCCTTCTGTGTCAGCAGATTTCTTTTCACCTGAAGTATCTAATCTTCTTATTCCGTGTCTTTTTTTAAATCTAGCAAGCCAACCATCCGAAAACTTGCAATCACGGGCGATATTTAATTTTTCGGAAAAATCCCTTGCCTTTTCAATAATCATCGGACCGGAAATAGGGACGCCTTCTTCTCTTTTCAAAATAAACCATTTGTAGAGCACTGCATCTAAGTCTTCATGTCTTGGTGTTTGTAAACTTTTTCTTTCCCCGGCAGCTTTATTCGTCTCTGCATCAGAAGCAAATTTCATCAATTTTTCCTTTTGGGAATTAATGTCATATATCGTGGAGCTTCCTATATTAAATTCCTTCATTAAATTTTGCTTGCTTTCGCCTTTTGCAATCCGCTTTATAATTTCCAACTTTTGTACGATCGTCAAAACATTACGTTTTCTCTTTCGTGATGTTGAAGGATTCTCCATTGTCTGCATTCAATTCATACAAAACTTTAAAGATTAAACTTCTAAGGTAAAAATGAGGTCCTAAGAAAAAGCTTCAAAAACAAGAACTGTCCAACATCGAACGCCGCAACATTCACTCTCTCATCGAGTGTTTTAATTTTTTTTTAGTCAGCTAAAGTCTTAGTACAGAAAAGCGTTAAAAAGAAAATCAGCCCGTAGCCCTGAAAGCCCGTTCCAAGAAAGGGTGGGGGGCACCCTTTCTTGGAATCCCTTTCTTCCCCTCCTTTGGATTCGCCGCTTCTGCCTGTGAACCAGAGATAACCGGAATCAGGTGGTGTGGTCTATGGGCGTGGCAGACTATTGGCGACAATCAAACAAGGGGATACATCGAAAGAGCTGTCTACATTTCGGAGGGTAGGCTCAAGTTACAGACAACGAGACAAGAACACGTGTGGTCTTTAAAAGGGGGGGAGTCTTGGCGCTCTACTTTAGCGATTTACAATCGGGGGGGGGGGGGAGGAAACTTTTTGGTTGATTTTGAAAATCGAGAACCTCCGACGAAATTTCCGGTTACTTGAGCGTTCCGGATACTTGAATGCCGGATAGATGAGCTTTTACTGTATAACATGGAACATTTGCCCTCCTTTTCAAATTTTGCTCATATGTTTTTAAAGCATAAAGAATTATGAATTGTAGAGGTGGAATTGAGGCAAAATTGAATCATTATCCCAAAATTAATACAGTGAATGCCAGTTAATTTAATCAACCACTTTAATAAATCAAATCGTCAAAAACAGAACAAAATCCAGCTATATTGAACTAACCCTTTCATTGAATCTGCCGCTTTATTGAATCAAAACTGTTTTAAGCAAATTAGATTCTTATAAGTGGCGGCCAATGTAGTTGCATTGTCACAATACTTGATTCAGTGGGGAAAATATTTGAAGAGTGGACTCATAATATTTTTATTTCTTTTTATACATTTTTGTGTATAGAAAATTTACGTATTTTCATGTGTATACTTTTAACTTTTGAAACAAATTTCGTATTAGAAAAAATGCAAAGGGCATACATGTTCGAAGCTCATGTTATGAAGAGACATTTGTGAGTGCTAAAGCTAGACAGAGAGATCGCATATAAATTGGAAGGGGAAACAAATCACTTCATTTTGAAATAGGTTGGATTAGCAAGAACCGGTGACTTCACTGGTTATCACTCGTTTTCACAGATCCAACCAATTTCAAAATGAAGTGGTCCGTTTCCGCTTTCAGTTCATGTGCCAACACTCCATGGTATAACTTGACCTATTGGTGTATGAATAAGAATTTATATCCCACAGACATACATGCCTTCAGTGTAGATTATTTTTTACTCAGTCAATCATTTCTAATTTCAGCTTCATTGAAAAAGGTTCTGAATCAAATTGTGAATGCTAAAGATGAGAAGAAGAAGGAAGAAAATGAAGAAATTTTATTTCGGGTCATCACTAATGTGCATTTAGCTAATGATGAATGTGATTTTGGTACTGGGCTTGAGCTAGGCATTGATCTGTTTTGTACTGGGGATCCATACTTTCATCGAAATGTACTTTCATTTTTGCCTTTAGCTTATTGTTTACTGAAGCGTGAAAAATTTGGAGAAATAGTTCATGCCCACCTTAAAAACCGGAAAACTGGTGATAATCTTGCTGATGCTGATTTATGATTTACAAAAAGAAGTTTTTAAATTAGTAGTTTTTTAATGTTTGTTTTTATTGAGATATGTGTTGATATTCAACACTTTTTCACATACATATTTTCTATGTTTGAAATGTGGAAACATAAAATTAAATTATATTTTTGCTTGTCAAAATCAGTATCATCAGATAAAAAGTTTTTGAAGTACTTTCAACATATTTTTATTTATGTAGATTTTTTTCCATGATGGAATTATGAAAACACAAAATCATATTATATTTTTACCTGTAAAAATCTTTCACCAATTTCAGGATATTTTAAAGTACTTTTAAATTGGCAGTTTTTTTTAATGTTTTTATAGAAAATTGTGTTCATATTCAATATATTTTTATATCTATTTTTCCCACAGTTGAAAAGTGGAAACACGATGTTAAATTTTATTTTTACTAGTGAAATATCATGTTTGTATTTTTAAATTATATATGTGTCATGTATTTTTAAATAAAGGACGCTGTTTGTTTTCTCATCTGTTGCTCACCTTATTTGCCATCGATGTATATTTAGTTCTCGATTGAGTCCCCAAAAACACTTTATTTTGTTCTCCCAGTTAAGAATTGTGTTTTGTTCGTTTATTAAGATATTTTCAAAATGTAGGCCAGACATGCCCCCCCCCCTTACACTGTACAATCCAAGAAAATGTTTATTGTAATTGTACACCTTTTATGTCATCGCATATGTTACAATATAGGGTACACTTCGATTGTAAGCTACCTTAACAAAATATAGAAGCTCTGGGGTGGAAAATCTGCAAACAACTGCTCCCATTTTGAAATCCTGCTACATTCTGCTCCCAAAACGGCAAAATTCGCCGATTCTGCTCACGCCTGCTCTGAAAATTAAAAATCTAATGTATTGTATTTAAAAATTGACCAAAGTTACTCATAGTATTACAAAGATTACTACATTCTGCTTCAGAAACTGAAATTTGCTCATTTTCCTTGGCCGACGGTCGAAAATAAAAAGTTGCTATTTTTATTTGTAACCGCTCATCAAAAAGTTTTCCAATCTGAAAAAAAAAATGTATACTATTTTGGGCAATGCCATTAAATTATGAACTATTTCTTACTTTATCATCATAGTCCAGTCAGTTTTGGGGAAAGACACCCCTCTTTTAGCCGAATCTCACACACCCTGTTGGGCCCAGAGCCTGTTGCTGGTCGTTACATTTGTATATGTATTTCCCTATTAATGCATTGAACTGGAAATGCTAACAAATTAAACATGTCTTTAATGAGAAAGTACTTTTCTTGCTAAAATATATATTTAAAAAATATTTTTTTTATGCATTCAAGATACTTAAAAAAAAAAAGAATTTCTCTAATTGTTATTTATTTTAATTTCTGGCTCATATAAGTATAACCTGTGCTTTAGAATCATGGCAATATCGTACGCGTGCTTTGATAATTACACTTCCTTAAAACATCTAGCCTTTTGCATCCTGAAACTGTTTCAATGATAATGGAAAATGTAACTCTGTTTAGCTTGTGCTAATTTAACCCTCGTGGGTCCCTCCCATTTCAGTTACACTCAAGACCCTTGGGGTCATAAACGACCCCAATGATTCCTTTAATTAATTCATTATAATTATTGAATGTTACATGCATTATTTAAGTTCACACACTTTTTAATGCTAAAAAAACAAAAAATAAAAAGATACAATTAAAGTAAAATTTAGTTTATGAATTAAAATTATAATTTTAGAGCAAAACTAACAATAACTGTAGATTTATTTACATCTGTTACAGACCTGAAAAAACATGATTTTTGCAAGTGAATTTCAAACACTTATGACATTTTTCAATGCATTTTCTGTCCAGTTCTCTTGGACAAAAGTTGCAACGTCCTCTTTTTTTGGCCTTCTGGGGAAGTGACCCCAAGGGTCTTATGTGCAAAAAATGCAATTCGGGAAAAAATAAAACACAATAATAGCATTACTTTGAATAGAAAACTAGAAGAATAAAAGCCACAAAATGCCATTAAAAACAAATGGTTGATGAACAAAATATATTAAACAGAAATTGCATTGGGGTCACATATGACCCCAAGGAACCCACGAGGGTTAAATCAATTTATTTTGTTCTTTATTTTAATTGTCTAAATATTATTATTTAAAATTTCAGTTTGTAGTGCTTTTAAGATCTTCCAGCATAAGAATAAATGTAGAAATTTGCTGCAAACTGATGCGTTGAAATGCAGCTTTTAATAAATGAAACAAGTGTTTCATTTGTAATTACTTATTGCTATACTTTTTATCTACAAAATTTCAATTGACTTTAAAGATTAGAATAGTTTTTTTGGAAACTGCATTTATGCTTGAGGTTTCAAATGCTTTGTATCTTGCAAAAACATCGATCATTTTGAAAGTTAGAAGTTATTTTTATGGAAGCTAATTTAAATTAGCTTATTTATTTTTTATAACATTTTTCATTAGATTTTAGTTCTATTAGAGTTTTGTTAAACTATTTGTTTCAATGTATAAATTGATCTAAAGTATCTTCTTTTTTTCTTTTCTAAAAAATAAGTTCATTCTAATAACAATAAAATATAATTCAGTAACTTTTGAATTCCATCAAATTCAAAAACATTTGCATGGATGTGATTTATGTTAAACCCTTGGAGATATTTTTATCAAATCTTATCCTAATTTCTTAAATTATGATAAGTGTAATTGCATACAATTTGAAAGAAATAATGTTTAACAGTGGATGTTAACTTTTTAAAAGTGTTATTTGGACCTGCTCCCAAACCTCAAATAACTGCTCCAAAATTCAATTAAACCTGCTCCCAAACTGCTCCAAAAACTTTTTTGTTTTCCACCCCTCGGGAAAAATCAAAAGGGAAAATCCCCGACAAGAGGCCACGTTAACCTAGTCAAATATTCGGGGCCCAGCCTTCTGGAGAGCCTAGATCAGTATCAAAATTGTATAATGTTTACAAGTTTTATGGGGAAGGTGCCTGGTGATTCAACTGACTAGAGGCACTCCTTGGCTCTCGGCGGCCCTGTATTCCTGTTCCCTGTTTTATAACGGAAATCAGTATTTTTCATTACTTTAATTTGGCTACCTTCGAAAAAATTTCTTCTTTTTTTGCAAATTTTCAACGATTATGTTGATAATCATCGGTAATATTCATTGTATAAACCTGTTAAAATGCCATTCTAAAATTATTTTTGCTTTGGTAAATTCTCTTATTTATTAATTTTGTACTTCTGATCCTTCATTTTGAAAAATGCAACCTCTGCATCCAATATGAGAATCTTCATTTAAATCAAATTCGTGAATTTCACATTTTTAAATGAAATTCTGTGTGCCCTTTTAGAGAGTCAGTTTCAATAAGTTAAAATGTGAATTGTAGGTTTAATTTTATTTTTTGCTTCATTTATATCAATAGTTATCAATAATATTTTTACTGTTGTTTAATTTTAAAATGCAACTCTAAAATTTTGCTTAAATAATTTTTAATACTCCCTCAATCTCTTTGCATCTGCTATGAGGATCGAATTTTTGATAATATGTTTTATTTAGAAACAAAGGAATAAACATTATTTTTACTCATACTTTGTTAAAATCATAAAATTAAATTGTTTTAAGCAAAATTTCCTGATCCTGTGTCAAATCAAAAGGTTAAATGCTGAATCGCTGCTTGAATTTTATTTTTGTTTCAATTACTTTAAGTTTTTTAAATATATACAAAACATCTATATTTATAAATGTGTGAAAACTGAATCAGTTCATACTTTATTAAACGAGAGATTTATAGATTGCATCCGGTTAAATATGTTTGCATATACACAGTTACTAGTCAGGGGTGATTGTGTTCCGGTATTTTACCGGATTTCCGGTATTTTCATGATTGATTCTGGTATTTTCATGATCGAAAATACCGGAAATAAAATATTTTTAAATATGCTTTTATCTTTCCACCTCCGGTATTTATTTTTTTGCTTTTTCGAATTTTCGGTGATTATACCAATAATTATTAACCATTTTTAATAACTTTATCATATTAAGTTATTAATAACTTAATATTATTTACTTTTATAAATTATTTTATTTGCATCTTTTTCGATTTTGGTGCCTTCATTTTAAACAATGCAATCGATTTGCATCTGATATAAGAATCGAATTTTTCTCATTTTTGATGCTTATTACAATTAGTTAGGAGACAAATAAATGAAATATCTTTTTATTTATATATTTTTGGAGATAATTTGTAAAACACCAGTTCAAAAGTAACTTTATTTTACTCATTTACAATTTAATTAAATGCATGCATAATATTTTGACCAAAAACTATGTGAAACTAATCTAATATATGTAATATATGAAATGTGTCTTGTTTGCTTATATGAAAGCAATTATATGAATGTCTAACTATAAAATTAGATGTGCTTAAGTAATAGGGGCCTTGGTTTAACCCCCCCCTCCCCCCCACACACACATTTTCTCGTTAAAACTTTCAGGTATTTTTTCATGAACTCACAATCACCCCTGTATTAGTGCAATTTAGATTACTTTCAACATTTTATTGGAAGGAAGAAATTGAAAATTTGATGTGAGCCCTTTGATTTCACCGGTTTTTTTTTTTTTTTGAGAATTAGTAGGGATGCATCGATAAGCAAATTGGCCGATTACCGATTAATCGGCTGTTGATAATCGGCCGATTAATCAGCTGAGCCGATGAATGATAAGGATTATTGTTTTTCTGTTACCATTTTTACCATCACTGTTTTTTATCTCTTATACAATTCCAAGTTTAGAAATAGTTAGTAATTTATTTCTGGGAGAAGATTTTTTTTTCCATTTTCCTAGTTTTCACAAAATAATGTCAATATTTTATCAAATTTCTTAGAACCAATTTTCATATTAGTGTCAATAATATTGTTAACACATTATTAGTTATGTTAATTGGAAATAAACATTTATAAAAAAAAAAGGAGGGGAGGGGGAGTGTGAGGTGAACACTCCAATTTAGGAGTACTTTTAATTCATATATTTTAGTAATTAGTAGCAATTTAATTCAATACTTTTATTTGAAAGTTAGAGGTTATCGGAAAGCACTATGCTAAGGAGAAAACTATCGCCACATGAAAAATGTTGCAACATTGTCTATGTATATTTATTCAAAGTAGGAGAATTAATTAAAAAAAAAACTTTATATCAACTGTGAGGATTATTATTACTGTTAACAAAATTATCATCATCGTTTCCTAGTGAAAGTAGACTTTGAAGAATAATACTTGAAAAATATTTTTCAACCGATTAATCGGCCCGATTATGGCCGATTAATCGGTGCATCCCTAATAATTAGTATGATTATACTAGTTCATAGGTGGTAACCTATTTATTCATAAAGAATTTAATGAACTATTTGCTCAATATTTAGACTTATGAAACTATTATGCAGGAAATGTGTCTTGCATATTTTTTAAAACCAGATTTTATATGTGTGTACAATTACCCCTGAAAAAAACTAAACAAAAAAAAGTATATGTATTCCATTTATACACCACTGTTGATTATAATAAATAAATTAAAACCATTGCATATGTTCCTTATACAAATTCAGTTTTCGTTTTCGTTGGGTTTTTGCCAAAATTGGTAGAATTAAAATTCGTATAAGAAGGTTTTCACAGTTTTCTTATAAAAATCCAGTTCGGCGGATCTTTTACAATTAGTGTTTTTTCTTTAATCTTTGTTTGTTTCTTGTAGCTCTTTTATTTATATTCTCAAGTCTCAACTAATGTTTTTTTAAGCAAGTGGGTTGGTGAATTGCTTAAAGAACTAGTTCTTTTGAGTGAGTGAGTCACTCGCTTAACTAAATTGGTTTACCAGAAGAAATAACTTCTAGATTTGGTGAATGTGAAACCAATTCAATGTATCATTTTCAAAAACCTTGTTTGCATATAAAAACTTTTTTGGGTGACGGTGGATGGAGTATTTATGAAGATTTGATTCCCATAATGAACTGTTAACAATTGGTTAGCAGAATGTGAACGTCGCCAAGTGTAACACTTTTGTTTCCAAATCTGAGTCAAGAATCCTAATTTATTGGGTTGGCAACTAAGTAATTGCAGATTCTTTAAAGAAAATGAAAGACATTTTTTTCATGGAACGAAATATTTTTATTCTGTAATGTATTGCCCATTTTTATCAATGACATTTTGCCATCTTTCAGGCAGCATCATAATCCACTTTCATAAAATTTCTGGTTTTTATTAGCAAAAAATTGAATTAGGTACGATTTGACATCATCATCATTATTGAAATTTTTACCATTCAAGGAGTTTTGTAAAGATCGAAACAAATAGTAATCAGATGGTGCAAGGTCAGGACTATATGGTGGATGTGGAAAAACATCCCAACCAAGCTCCATTAATTTTTGACGCGTGAGCAAAGATGTATGTAGTCTTGCATTGTCATGATGGAATACAACACCTTTTCGATTTGTCAATTCGGGCCGCTTTTCTTCAACTGCATTGTTTAATTTCGTCAGTTGCTCAATGTAGACATCAGAATTGATCGTTCGGTTCGGTGGTAAGAGTTCAAAGTAGACAATCCCTTTGTAATCCCACCAAACTGATAACAAAATCTTCTTTTGATGAATATCAGCTTTTGATGTTGTTTGAGTTGGTCCACTTGGCCTGCTCCACGATCTTTTCCGCTTGATATTGTTATAAACAACCCATTTTTCATCGCCAGTTATCAGTCGTTTTAAAAACGGATCATTTTCATTACGTTTCTGTAGCAAATCGCAGCAGCTAATGCGTTGCGGGAACTACTTTGATATAAGCCCCAAATCGGAAATTTGGCGACTTTTTTTTCTCGCCAAGCAAAAAACCTGTTGCCACAAAAATTATTGCCACAAAACTTCAAAAAATAAACTCAAAAAATGGTACAAATGCAAGAAAATACTAAATTTGGCAACAGCAAAAACCTAAATTAGCTGTAAAAACCTAAATTGGCAACACCAAAATAGGAAACAGCAACCCTAAAGAGTCCGTAGGGAGTTCCAGATTTGGCGAGTAATTTTTGGGGGGGTATATCAAAGTTATACCGCGTTGCGTTAAATGCGTTTCTTTCAGTTGGTGAGGAACCCATGTATCGAGTTTTTGAATATAGCCAAGTTGTTTCAAGTGATTTTCAACGCATGTATGTGATACATGAAGCTTCTCTGCAATCTCACGTGTTGTACTGTGACGATCTGAATCGATTATTGCTTTGATTTGGTCGTCATCAACTTCAAATGGACGACCAGAGCGTTTTTCATCTTTGAGCAAAAATTCACCAGAACGAAATTTGGCAAACCAATTTTGACACTGCCTTTCTTTTAAGGCTTCGTCACCATAAACAGCACATAACTTTTTATGAGCTTGCGATGCGTTTTTCCCTTTGCGGAAAAAAAAAGCAAAATGTGACGAAAATGTTCCTTTTGACTTTCCATTTTTCAACGAACGCTAAACGAAAACTACGCAACCAATCAAAAAACTTTTTTTACTGATTGAGATCTGAGTTGCCAACTATCAAATAACAAAATCTGTTTCACATTTGTACTACGTAAGGCTATGAGTGAAATCCGCAATTACTTAGTTGCCAACCCAATATATTTTCACTTCTTACAAGCCTTGTATTACTTGAAACTGGTGAGCAATAGAGGAGAAAAAAAACTCAATGATGATACGATTACCTGGCAAAGACATACAGGGCAGTGACTGATTAAAAAGAAAAAAAAACTTTCTTGCAAAGCGTATCAGTGACGTCAAGTGAAGATCCTCAACTGAAATTTTTTAATTCATTTTATTCGTTTTTTATAGTTTGAATTAATTTTATTTATCGCTCTTTAAAAGTGAATAATAAGTGTAACATTTACGTTTTTTTTTTTTTTTTTCCTGTTGTAACATCCTTCTTTCATAACCTATAAATAGCTTTTTAAAACATCTAATTATAAAGTGCAGTAGGCTTCAATCCATTTTCTTGAAAATACCCCCCCACCCTTTCCCCAGCGCGGATCAAGAGCCCTTTAAGTGACCAAATATAACATAAAACTGTATTTTGGGTTTAATATTACGAAATAATACCCCAATTTTTGCTCAAAAATTGCCCTTTGCCACCCCCACCTTTTCCAAAAATGACCTCCTCCTTAACCACAAGCTGGATCCGCCCTTGCCGCCCCCCCTTCCCAATCTTGCATTCCGGTAAGAGAAAAAAATAGCACTACAACATAATAATATACGTTCCTGAACATTATAACTAATATCCGAAGTACGTTCGGTCACAAGTGTGCACATCGTCCTAGTTTAATTTCAACTAAATTCTTGCAACTGCCAGCTAGTTGTACAGTTCTAATTCATTCAAACTGAATAATTCCTGGATTTATAAATCCTTATCTTCTCATTACCCAATGCTGCGGCTTTCCGGATGCTGTAATTCATTAAACCCCCATACAGCGATCCCCCAGATTAATGACGGACTGCGTGCGGGATGCTAATCCATCCTTCCTGACTTCCCAGGTCGGCACGTGACCACACACGTGAGGGCCACAGTCCCCCTTTCCGAATGTTGTTTCCTCTTCCGTCCTCTCCAGTCCCTTGTGGAATTGGATGCGCTGGTGGCGGGAGCATGGTGTAATGGATGTTGCTCTTTTCGAGCACAAAGATTTGTAGATGAGCTGTGGTTCACACGTGTCCAGCAGGTGTCCGAAAAAATCGAGGGATCATGTTGGGTACAACGTGAGTAAAGCTCTTCCCACGCATGCTAACTGCGAAGCGTGCATTGAAACAATTTTATAGTTACTTGAGTTATCCGTGTATAAAATGATGTTGGTTTTTATGCTTGATTTAGAGTCAAAAACTAACGATTAAATTTTACTGAAATCTCCAGTTTGCTTCTATTAGTACCGAAGAGATCGATTCCAAAGGAATCCGATAGTTGGTTTTTCATGTTTATATCTTACTAGCAGTACCCGCACGGCGATGCCCGTGCATTTAAATGGGAAGGAAGTTAAAATTTTAATTCACTCCAACCCTCAGAAGTAAAATTATTATAGGTGAAACGGTATAGTTATTGGGCTACTTTAGCGACATCGTATTTGTACGCTCAAATAAAAGATGAATGAAATATTTCTGAATAAATAAAAAATACTTCATATGATACTATATTAATGTACTTTACTATTCATACTGTCTGAAAACACTTTTTCAAATATATTATTAGAAAAAAATCAACGCAAAAATAAAAATGTCAAATTGATAGTAATTGGCCACCTTATCATAGTTGTGGGCCATGAAAACATTCAATGTTATACTGTATTATTCATACATATACGAAAATATTATACCTTTACATGAGTATGATATACCATTATATGAAGGTATTATACCGTTAATTGAATATATTTTCCATTCATTAAGTATATTATAACATTATAGCATTCAATATCTTTCTCCATCTTTCCCTTTTCTATTTTTTGACTTATCTTTATTTGTTTTAGTCTTCTTTAAAGCATTTTCTTTCTGTACGGCTGCTTGTCCATTCCGTTCTCTTTTCTTTTCACTCCTTTTGCTGCTTTTCTTGTTCATTATTTTCAATAGCTGCTCTATAACTCTCAGAAATAATAAATAATGTTTTTTTTTTGTCTATCCTATTAAGAAATTTTCTCTTACTTTTTGGCGTATTTTGTTTGTAATCATCGATAAATTTGTTACAATTTGTTTGAAGTAGATGGTGTACACAAATTTATAGGAGTTTTCAGAGGAGTTATACCAATTTTTGCTACTGTCACATTATCTTCACTGGTATATGGGGCCCAATAACTACCATTTCCCCTAGTCTTTAAGTAAAATGTGCTTCACAACCTTTTGAATTCCACTAAAAGTCTTGTTGAAGTTTAAAACCCAATTCGCCAAATAAATAAAAAATACATTAAGTTAAGTAAGTAACAGGAGATATTAATTATTCAAATTTTGTCACTTTTCAAGGCTTAACTCTATTCGCAAATTTAAACCACTATGTAACTTCAGAGACGAAAGAGCAGTTTTCATGGAAAATGGCTCTAGTGTTTCAGTGTTGCGTAGAGTTATGCCTTGAAAATTGACCAAATTTGATTAATTAATATCTCCTGTCGTAATTAACGGACAGAAACGTGCTAAAACTTTTCTTTTTCAGAAAAAAAAACCCTTTCCAGCGATATATAATGTTATGGGGTAGGGGAAGGTTTTCCCCCCTCAATTATGGCGGATACACCAAAAATGAGACTAATTAATTAATTTAAAAATAACTAATTCGAAATTAAAAATTTGGGCTTCGAGGTGCACGAGGGCGGGGTACGTTCGAATTTTTGGGCCAAGTTTCAGGTCTGTGGGTGCTGCGGGGGCTTCTGGCCAGCGGTTACAAACGTACAAACAGACAAACGAACACCGTCATCTTTATATATATAGATCTTTAAGTAAAATGTGCTTCACAACCTTTTAAATTCCACTAAAAGTCTTGTTGAAGTTTAAAACCCAATTCGCCAAATAAATAAAAAATACATTAAGTTAAGTAAGTAACAGGAGATATTAATTATTCAAATTTTGTCACTTTTCAAGGCTTAACTCTATTCGCGAATTTAAACCACTATGTAACTTCAGAGACGAAAGAGCAGTTTTCATGGAAAATGGCTCTAGTGTTTCAGTGTTGCGTAGAGTTATGCCTTGAAAATTGACCAAATTTAATTAATTAATATCTCCTGTCGTAATTAACGGACAGAAACGTGCTAAAACTTTTCTTTTTCAGAAAAAAAAACCCTTTCCAGCGATATACACTGAAGTGACAAAAGTCATGGGATAGCAATATGCAAATTTTCAGATGGCAGTAGCATCGCATACAGGGGCGGACTGGCTCCCCCATGAGGGCGCCAACCCAAACCTCCAAAGGGCGCACTTCAAAATTCTTCGGCAATTATCCGCAAGGGTCTCACTTTTTTTTTCTTTTTTCTTTTTTTTTTTACAGCAAAATTAAGTTTGGTATAATATATGTTACAGAAGAGTGCTTTGTCGGACTACTATTCCTATTTTGATTGTATGTGCTTCAGAACTTTCAACACAAATGTGTAATCCTGTTCCTATCTTCATTATTTGCAACACTTTTTATACACAATACGATTAATTTTAAGCAAAACACAATTTTTATCTTCGTTTTATGTATCACTTATTTTTAGCCTTTTTTCGTTATCCGCGATACCCGTGCCACCCAATTGCGCGGATAATTGGGAGTATACCGTAGTTAAATTAAAAGTTAAACCTGCATAATAAATGGGTGTGAATATTTGGGTGTGGGTGAGTATGCTTCTTATACAAATCCACAGTTTGCGCCGGATCTTTACCAAATTTCGTACTGAAGTCCTTAGCTGCTCATAAATTCACATTGAAGATTTTCAGAACATCGGAACTCAAAAAAAAAAAAAAAAATCCAAAGAGGTCTCATTTAAATTTTGAGTCATACTGCTTGGTTAGCCAGTTTCGTAGGATTATATTGGGGAAATAACAACAATAAGTTTCCGTCAGATCTTTGCCAAATTTGGCACAAAGGTTCTTCAATACTCAGAAATTTCATATGGAGGGGGAGATAGGTGTGTTTAAAAAAATCCGATGCGGTCTCCATTTAAATTTTGAAATAGCTATCCCTTCACTTTGGTGTGAAATTGTACACAATTTTTTCTTTTATTTGAGCATGATTGGTGAACATGCGTCTTTTGGCAAAACTTTTATTTTCACAGTAGACCGTGCAATGCCTGAGAAAACATATAGTAATATACAATGACGATGTTTATTCCTCTCATTTCTCAATGAAAGTTATATTTTTTACGAGCGTGTTACATTCGAAAATGTTTTACTTACTCTCATGCAGGGTCTCCAATAAAGCGTGGATAATAATAAAAACAAAATCTGGATAAAATCATCTTTATTAAATTGATTTAAGGCTAAAAAGATGAAATCCTTTAAAATAATACACCAATAAATAAAACTTTCTGTTCACAGTAATACATCTCGCTCTATTTTAAACGCGTTTATTTTCATTAAAAAATTAAAGTTACTTTAGCTGCAATTTCTTTGTCCTCTGGTGCTTAACAAAAATTGCATTACTTATTTGTGATTTCTGCCTCAAACGCTTTTAAAAATTCTAGATTCTGTATTCTTAAACAAATTAAGAATCTGACCTAACTGTTATGAGTTAAACCCTCCAAAACCATTGCTTTTACTTTCCAAACTTATCTCTCATTAGTCAGATAAGTCATGTGAATTCGGAAGTTTGAAAAAAAAATCATAATTTGCGAGCCCTCCTCATTGTGTTAAAACCGATCTTGTAAAACAATAAAAGATCGTTATAATGCACACGATGGAACACGTATATAGATTTAAATAAAATACGATTTTAACCGTTATTCACAAATAAATGGGCTTCATAACGGAGTTTCATCCTGCACTAAATGGTTACATGTTAGCTGTTGTGCTTAAAATACAGAAATTGTTTGTTTTCAATTTATTGTTTACCTTCGAAAAGTTGTGCGATTTATAAAGAATTATGGTGTGCGTTATATATTGATTTAGCGGTTTAAGGGTATTATCTGCTGTATTTTTACTTACTTACTGCTGTTTTGATGATCCGCTTACTATTAAAATGCTCATGAAAACAGGAAAGAGCCAGTCAATCAACTAACACAATATTCAGTAAATCAGTATTTAATTTTATTTTAGGCAAAACTAAATATTTTTGTCGGTAGTACACGTTTTTCAGTGCAATACAATTCAATTGCTTACTCATGCAGCTTTCTGACATCATAAAAATACCTGTCTGAAGAATATTTTGACGACCGATTTCTCTAACCAACATCTCCACACATGAATTCGTAACCTCAGTCAAGGTAGATTGACACTTTGACTTGACACACACACACACAAGAGAGAGGAAAACGCACAAAAATAAGAGCGCTCGCTTTGGTTTAAGAACATACTACATATCCCTTTTGCGGTGCTATGAATTAAAAGTTTACTTTTTACGCTATTAATTTGAACCTTGTTCTGAAACTTTTATTAAGTACTTCATGCGCTTTGAGTAAAAAATAGCAGCACAGGTTTAAAGGCGCAAAGACGCATAGCCCAGAGGAAGATGTTTTCTTTTTTTTTTGGTTAAAGGTTCACCTTCCAGACTACCTATCACCTCTGGGGGCGGGTGGAGAACAATGAATTATAGCACATTATTAATTATAATCTCCTGCAGCAAACTTTTATAGACTGTTTCATTCGCTTCGAATTAAAAGAAGGGGTGGGGGAGGGAGGGCACCCAAGTCAACTAGATTCGAGGGTGCAATGATACATAGGCCGGAGGGTGCTCACTTTGGATTAAGACCCCCCCCCCCTTTTCATCCGACTGGACTGCCTTGTTTCATACCCTCCGAAAGTAAGGTGGAAAAAAACGAAGGAGCACAGGTTCGAGGGCGCAAGGGCGTACAACCTGAAAGGCGCTGTATTTTTTTTTTTTTTTTGGGCAACGATCCCCCTTTCCGACAACCTATCGCGTCTGTGATACAATAAATAAAAGTTAATTATAACAGGTACATTATTGAGTATAACCATTTTCTTCAATCTTTTAAAGATTGCTTTCCGTGCTTCGAACGTAAAGATTAAAAAAAAAGGGGGGGGGGGCTTTGTTCACCACAGCGCAAGGACGCACAGACCGGGGGGTGCTAACTTTGGATGAGGTCCCCCTTAAAGACCACCTATCACTTCTGGGGTACAATAAGAACTGCCTTCTGACAACGCTTATTGACTACTTTTTACATGTTCCAAACGGGAAAAAGTAAAAAATAAGTAATTTACTAAAGTTGAAGGCGCACTGGCAGTGTGGGGAAGGGGGGGTGCTGTTCAAACTGTTGGGGGTTGATTTCAAACCTTCAAAATTAAAAAAAAAACCGAAGGCGCACACATTTTGAGGGCGCAAGGGCGCACAGGCCAGAGGGCGCACCTGCCCGCGGGCAGGTGGCCTCTACGGCCAGTCCGCCTCTGATCGCATAGAACAGGTATAAATGCGCAGTGCTTTTAAAGAGCTTTCATTTCTGTTCAAGTTATTCATGTGAAGAGGTTTTAACGTGATGATGACCGCACGACGTGAATTAACAGACTTTGAACGCGGAATGTTAGTTGGAGCTAGACGCATGGGTCATGCCATTTCGGAAATCGTTAGAGAATTCAACATTCCCAGATCCACTGTGTCAAGAGTGTGCCGAGAGTATGAAATTTCAGGCATAACATCCCACCATGGACAGCGCAGTGGTCGACCGCCTGCACTTAAAGATCGAGACCGGCGACGTCTGCAAAGAGTCGTAAATTCTAACAGACAAGCAACACTGCGTCAAATCACCGTAGAAATCAATGTGGGACGTACAATGGACGTGTCTGCTAGAACTGTGCGGAGAAATTTGGATTTCTTGGGCTATTCCACTCGAGTGCCTTTACTGACAGAACGACATCGCTTGCAGCGACTCTCGTGGGCACGTGAGCATATCGGTTGGTCCCTAGATGAATGGAAAACCGTGGCCTGGTCCTATGAGTCACGATTTCAGCTGGTAAGAGCCGATGGTAGGGTTCGAGTGTGGCGCAGACCCCACGAAGCCATGGACCCAAACTGTCAGCAAGGCACTGTTCAAGCTGGTGGTGGCTCCGTAATGGTGTGGGCTGTTTTTTCATGGCATAGGACTTGGTCCTCTAGTGCGACTGGACCGAACATTGACTGGAAATGCTTATGTGCAGCTACTTGGAGATCACTTGCAGCCATTCATGGACTTCATGTACCCAAACAACGATGGGATTTTTATGGATGACAATGCGCCATGTCACCGGGCCACAACTGTTCGCAATTGGTTTGAAGAAAATTCTGGACAATTCCAACGAATGATTTGGCCACCTAGATCGCCCGACATGAATCCCATTGAGCATTTATGGGACACCATCGAGAGGTCTGTTCGTGCCCAAAATCCTGCCCCATCAACGCTTTCACAATTATGGACGTCTATCGAGACAGCATGGCTCAATATTCCTGCAGAAGACTTCCAACGACTTGTTGAGTCCATGCCACGTCGAGTTGTTGCACTTCGCCGGGCAAAAGGAGGGCCGACACGATATTAAGAGGTATCCCATGACTTTTGTCACTTCAGTGTATAATGTTATGGGGTAGGGGAAGGTTTTCCCCCCTCAATTATGGCGGATACACCAAAAATGAGACTAATTAATTAATTTAAAAATAACTAATTCGAAATTAAAAATTTGGGCTTCGAGGTGCACGAGGGCGGGGTACGTTCGAATTTTTGGGCCAAGTTTCAGGTCTGTGGGTGCTGCGGGGGCTTCTGGCCAGCGGTTACAAACGTACAAACAGACAAACGAACACCGTCATCTTTATATATATAGATCTTTAAGTAAAATGTGCTTCACAACCTTTTAAATTCCACTAAAAGTCTTGTTGAAGTTTAAAACCCAATTCGCCAAATAAATAAAAAATACATTAAGTTAAGTAAGTAACAGGAGATATTAATTATTCAAATTTTGTCACTTTTCAAGGCTTAACTCTATTCGCAAATTTAAACCACTATGTAACTTCAGAGACGAAAGAGCAGTTTTCATGGAAAATGGCTCTAGTGTTTCAGTGTTGCGTAGAGTTATGCCTTGAAAATTGACCAAATTTAATTAATTAATATCTCCTGTCGTAATTAACGGACAGAAACGTGCTAAAACTTTTCTTTTTCAGAAAAAAAAACCCTTTCCAGCGATATATAATGTTATGGGGTAGGGGAAGGTTTTCCCCCCTCAGTTATGGCGGATACACCAAAAATGAGAGTAATTAATTAATTTAAAAATAACTAATTCGAAATTAAAAATTTGGGCTTCGAGGTGCACGAGGGCGGGGTACGTTCGAATTTTTGGGCCAAGTTTCAGGTCTGTGGGTGCTGCGGGGGCTTCTGGCCAGCGGTTACAAACGTACAAACAGACAAACGAACACCGTCATCTAAGCTGGAACAAGACATATGTCTTTTTGTCTCGATTTTTTAGACTTTCCTTAACTCAAATCATAATTAGCAGTTTTTTAATTCCTCCCCGTGAGTTACAAGCGTTTTTAGTGGAGAAACCTTCCGCCAGACCAAATTCAATCGAGAATTTTGCTTATTGTTAAAACAAAAGTACTGAAAAAAATTTTCAGGCGTTCCGATATCAGTTGTTTAAAAATAGGAGTTCTTCGTCCTCCCACTTACTATCCCACAATGCCCCGGCTTCCCCTTTTGCTACTCCCAGTAAAATTTATGTAGGTACACTCTGAAGAAACTTCTGTTCAAGGTCACTCTTATTCAAGGGCGTAAAAAATTTCCTCATAAATATTATGCTCATTTTGCCCCTTGATGAAAGGTTTCATGTTAACTGTTCCCTCTCAGCAGACCATTTCTTACCTTTTTTTTTAAATCTTTTAATTTCGATGTGTTTAGAATTCGAAACATGTGTATTGAAATTCTGGTTCTTATTTGACTCTATTGTGTGTTCCCTTTTTACAAAGGCCTCTTTTGGAGCCGATTTTCAATGGAGTGGTGGAGGACCCTTACAGAGAAGTTTCACTGTGTTTTGAAGAATCACAAAGGTCACAATTTCAATCAGAGTTTTTGTCTCCAGTGTTATGAATACAGTGAACTCTCACTTATGCGCCGGCCCAAGGGACCAACCGAAAAAGGCGCATAAATGAAAAGGAGACGCATAAGTGAACAAGTCTATTTAAAGGTCTAAAACGCAATATAAGTTCTAATGATAGCATGAATTAGAATGTTTCTGTAGAAAAGGGACATATTACTATGATTTGGCAACAACTGTAACCTAACTACAGTGGTAAAGAAAAAACAAAAATTGTAGCATACCTAAATCACAAACTGTAACCTTTAAAACGATCTATAAAGATAATTATCCCTCTCCAAACAGTAGTTGATGAGGAAAAAATGTCTTCACATGAGCAATAAAGGCGAAACATTAAAGAAGAAAGGGAAGAAACATGCTTATTTTTTAAAGAAAATTAATTATATTTTTTTACATTTTACGAAAAATTCGGCGCATAAATGAAATTCTTATCTTTAGAGCGACTCATAAACGAATGATGTTACCATTATTTTGCTATAGAATGCGCTGGAACCTTTGAAAATCGTTGTATAAGGGAAAAAAGCGCATAAATGAGGCGGTGTATAAGTAAGAGTTCACTGTATTGTGAAAAACACACAAGTTTAAAGTTGCAGTGAGAATTAATTCAAAAATTCGTTTGAAACAGAATCAGTGTGATCCAGGGGCGGCTCCTCACTGTGAGCCGGGCCCACCCAGAAAAAATGGAATAAAAAAATATCCTTAAAATATATCGTTTTGTATGAAAGTTCGAAAAAAAAAAAGAAAAACATAGGACACAAATATTTTAACCCTCAGCCTTCCCTCCCTTTGCACATCGCTAATACAACACGAGAAAATTTTCGAATTCCACTTTTAGCGCTTCGCACAGCTTTGAGGCGAACTGGAGAGCCATCGAGCGTTCGGCCCACAGTACTCCTCCGCTTTTAGCCAATCGAAATGGCTAAATTAACAAGAGCGGTGGGCGAAAACACCCCTTGTAACTCCTGCCGAGTGGGCCCACTGTCTTGGTGCCCAAGATTTCCCTTTGACCCTAACCGAAGCGGTGGAAAGGGAAATGCCTCCTCACTGTACTAAGGCTACTATAACTTCTACAGGAGCTCTATAGGGTCTTCTACAGGAGCTCTACACTGTACAGTAGGGTGGGGCGAAAAATGAAAAGTTTTTCAGATCAACTTCTAATAGTTGCCAAAAGTTGTCTTTGGTGATAGTTAGCTTTTGTGCAAAATTTGAGAAAAATCAATTAATATCTTCAGGGGGCGCTGCGATCGCAAAGTTTTACCATAGCTTTGTTATGGATTTTATGGTTAAAATATTGTTACAAATCTTGTAAATAGTTGTTGTTTTTCCTGCCTTGCATCATTTTCATTAGTTTTGGTTTTATCTGACGTCATGTTGCAAAAGTATCTGAAGATATCACCTTTATCACTAGTATACCGGCCCTGTAACGTTTTGTAATTTTTACACTTGCCCTGCATTTAATAAGCGTGAAGACATTTTTCGCTCGGAGTGTTTTCTTTTTTTCTTTTTCTTTTTATTGCTAGAACTTTCTCAATGGATTATTTCAAGTTATGAATGATTTGGAATACTCCGGGTTTTTCTGGAACATTATCGAAACTACGTTTCGAGTATAAATAGCTGGCCTTGAACACAAGTCAGTCAGTTCTTTTCAGATGTTGATTTCTGAGAGTGCTCGTTTTTATTCGCTTGGGCGGATGTTTGTTTTGCTTTAGTAATTGCTTAATTACTGTTCACGTTTGATACGTGGTGCTGAGTTACTGTTGAGAGTACAGTGTACTGTTTTGCTACCTAATTGCTGGATGTTTAGCAATTGTTTCCTGCTCATATTGTAAATAGTGTAAATACTTGTAAATAAATTTATAGTTACTTCCTCAAGATTGGAATGCTCATTTGAAGAAAGTTGAAGGTGCTACGGACTCGTTACAATTTTGGCGCCCAACGTGGGGCATCTTCAAGGACTTTCTTGGAATTACCTGTGAATTCGGACTTTTCTTCCTAAGGACTTTTTGACTTCGGAATTTTATGGTGATTACTCGAGCAATGGAGGAACAACTGCAAAAACTCCTTGATGCGATCAACGCTGTTAAAAGTGACATGACTGCTAATCAAGAACAATTAAAAACTGAACTGGCTACTAATCAAGAACAATTAAAAAATGACATGGCTGCGAATCAAGAACAATTAAAAAATGACATGGCTGCGAATCAAGAACAATTAAAAATTGATCTGGCAACTAATCAAGAACAATTGAAAAATGATCTAGCTGAAGAAATTAAAAGCGATTTAACGTCAATGAAAAGTTTGGTGGAAACTAAATTTACCAACATGGAAAATAAAGTGGAGGCTCTAGAAGATCGAATCACCACAGTAGAAAACCATGTGGAAAAGAAAATTAAAGAACTGGAATCAAAGTTATCAGCATCCTGCAACAACTCAAGTGACTGTGTAGCTGCAGCTGGAACTTCTCGTCCATCCATCAAACTGGCCACGTTTGACGGGAAGACCTCGTGGAATATTTACAAGAAGCAGTTCCTCATCGTTGCAGAAGCAAACTCCTGGGACTCTTCCACGAAAGCCTGTCACCTTGCAGCCTCGCTGAGAGGGGATGCAGCCGACATACTACAGACCTTCCCAGAGGACAAGCACCGCGACTTCGATGCCTTATCATCGGCCTTGGAGCTTCGCTTTGGCGAAGCATGCCAAAAAGAATTCAGCCAACTCCAGCTGAAATCCAGACTCCAGAGGGCTGGAGAGACTCTACAAGTTTTTGCAGCAGACGTTGAGAGGCTTTCCCATCTCGCCTTCTCGGACTGTCCTTCGGGTGTTCGCGATAGCCTGGCCCTGAACTACTTCATAGATGGAGTGCGAAATCCAGAAATTCAGACGGCTCTCCGGATGGCGGACATTAAAGATCTTAAATCCGGTCTGGTCTACGCAATGAAGTTCGAGGCTGCACAGCAAACGTCCCGCAAGGATCGCCATTCAATCAGGGGCGTGGAAGTGCGTGCTCCGGATTCGAACTCAACTTGTCTCTTGGAAATTAAGCGACAAATCCAAGAGCTCTCGGGGACCCTGAAGAAGATTACGGCTCACAAGGACCAAAGTAAACAACCACTGAAGTGCTGGAAATGTGGCGGTGAGGGCCACGTACGAAGGAACTGCGAAGCCCGCCAAGAAACAAGAGGGAAGGGTACCTCTTCCTCTCCAGCTCAGGAAAACTAAGCTATGGCAATCTCGCGGGGCAGAGGTCGCCAAATTGGAATGAGCCCCATCCCAAAGTCTTCCAGATTTCCTCAAGAAGTGGCGGCTGCAACGGACTCTTCATTTACGCATATGTGAATGGGTTTCCCTGCGAAATGATTGTGGACACAGGAGCCAACGTTACCATTATTAAGACTGATGTGGCTCGTCAATTTGGACTCAAGATCTTATGGACGCCGCCCTGCGTTACTCTTCAAACTGTGACAGGTGACAAAATTGAGATTGAAGGGAAAGTGAACTTAGAAATAATGTTCGGAAGCGCCACTTACCATCACACGGCATTCGTCGCTGACATTACAGATCCCTTCATTCTCGGACTGGACTTTTTGAGAAAATTTGATTTTTCTATTGACTTTAGAAATAATGAGCTGCACTCGATGAGGGAAGACATAGCAATTTTCAATGCTGAAAATAACTTAAAATCCGCTCATCAAATAATAGCCCAAACAGATTTATTGATTCCCCCTAGATCAGAAATACTAATACCTGGCTCCATCAAGGAAAACAACAGCTTTAAATTCGGCCTAATTGAATATCCTAACCAGAGTAATAGCCCAAAAGGAGTACTAGTGGCATCTACGCTTGTGGACCTTTCAAGGAATGCAGTTCCTGTGAGAGTCGCCAATGTAAGTGAAAGACCGAGGAATATCAAGAAAGGAGAAGTGTTGGCAACTTGTACTCCCGTAAACTGCATCATCAGAAGAATTGATTCCTCCGAGACTGTGTCTTCCGAATCCTTGACTTCGAAATTAATTGGGAGTGCAGCATTATCGAAGGATCAAAGATACGCTGCGGAAAAATTGGTGGACAACTTCAAGCAGGTGTTTTCATCTACATCCGAGGATGTTGGTCGCACGAATTTAACGCAGCATAGGATCGACACTGGAGATCATCCCCCTATCAAGCAGCATCCAAGACGACTACCGTTCGCCAAGAAGGAAGAGGTTGAGATCCTCTTGAAAGAGATGCAGGAGAATGACGTCATCGAACCCTCATCCAGTCCTTGGGCATCCCCTATCGTCTTGGTCCGAAAGAAAGACGGCTCCACCAGATTTTGTGTTGACTACCGACGCCTGAATGACATCACCAAGAAGGACAGTTACCCTCTTCCACGGATCGATGACACTCTGGACACCCTTTCCGGACACAAGTGGTTTTCGACCCTGGATTTAAAGAGCGGCTACTGGCAGGTGGAGATACACCCCGACGACCGAGAGAAGACGGCGTTTACAACCGGACAAGGCTTGTGGCAGTTTAAAGTGATGCCCTTCGGCCTCTGCAATGCACCAGCCACGTTCGAGCGTCTTATGGAATCAGTGCTGCGAGGACTCTCTTATGAATCCTGTCTTGTCTACTTGGACGACATCATCATCATAGGACGCAGTTTTGAGGAACATTTGGCTAATCTTAGGAAGGTGCTGCAAAAGCTTAAGGAAGCCAACCTGAAGTTAAGCCCGTCCAAATGTAATTTGTTCCGCCGTGAGGTGAACTACCTTGGTCACATTATCTCTTCTGAGGGTGTACGAACAGATCCAGATAAGGTATCCGCAGTCAAGAATTGGAGCCGCCCCGAAAATGTCCATCAGCTGCGAAGTTTCCTGGGGCTCTGCACGTACTACAGGAAGTTTGTGAAGGGTTTTTCCAACATTGCACGACCTTTGCATAAGCTGACGGAGAGCAAACAAAAATTTGAATGGTCCAAAGAATGCGAGGATGCATTTCTACAGCTGAAGGAGGCTTTAACATCAACGCCTATTCTCTCTTATCCTCAGCCTGGAAAATCCTTCATACTTGACACTGATGCGAGCCACGAGAGCGTTGGAGCTGTTTTATCTCAAGAAATTGACGGTAACGAACATGTCATCGCATACTGGAGCAAATGCTTATCCAAGTCGGAGCGAAATTATTGTGTCACGAGAAAGGAATTGCTCGCCATAGTTAAAGCTGTAGAACATTTCCATCATTACCTCTACGGCCGTAAATTCCTGCTCCGGACCGATCATGCCTCTTTAACTTGGCTTTTGAATTTCAAGAATCCAGAGGGCCAGGTAGCCAGGTGGATACAGCGGCTTCAGGAATATGACATCGAGATTAAGCACCGAAAAGGTTCGTCACACGGTAATGCTGACGCATTATCAAGAAGACCTTGTTCCGAGAACTGCCATTATTGCTCCCGAATTGAGAAACAGTACGGGATGACAATCCCTACTGCCTGTCAAGTTACTGCTACTTCATCATCTTCAGATCCTGATCCATGGAGTGACGACCAAGTTAGAAAAGATCAGCTTGAAGACCCAGACCTAACGCCTATCATAGAGTTAATGGAAAAGGACAGTCGGCGACCTAGTTGGCAAGACGTTTCTATCTACAGTCCTGCAACGAAGAGATACTGGGCTCTATGGAAATCTCTCCAGTTGCGAAATGGCGTCCTGTATCGGAAATGGGAATCTGACGATGGTAAAGCATTCAAATGGCAGTTACTCCTTCCCAGATCAAGAATTCCAGACGTTCTAAAGGAATTGCACAGTAGTCCGACTGGAGGACACTTTGGTATCCTGAAAACCCTCCACAAGGTTCGAGAGCGCTTCTTCTGGAGCAAGGCGAAGGATGACGTGGAGAAGTGGTGTCATTCTTGTGACGCCTGTGCTGCCCGTAAAGGACCGAAGAGAAGAAGCCGCGGGAAGCTACATCTTTACAACGTAGGAGCTCCTTTCGAACGAATCGGGATCGACATTCTTGGTCCTCTACCGAAAACTACTGATGGGAACAAATACATCCTCGTTTCCATTGACTATTTCACCAAATGGCCCGAAGCATATTCCATTCCGGATCAAGAAGCTACCACTGTAGCAGAGACTCTAGTCCAGCATTGGATCTCGAGATATGGGACACCTTTGCAGATCCATTCCGATCAGGGGAGAAACTTCATCTCTGCTGTGTTTAAGGGCCTATGTAAAATCCTCAAAATTGAGAAAACTCGAACGACACCACTACACCCACAATCGGACGGCATGGTGGAGAGATTTAACAGGACAATCCTTAATAATCTCTCGCTTATGGTCTCCAAAAATCAACAGGATTGGGACAAGAAACTTCCTCTGTTCCTGCTGGCCTACCGCAGTGCTGTCCACGAGACCACCGGATATTCCCCATCACAGATGCTCTTCGGCCGAGAGCTTCGGCTACCTTGTGATCTCGTCTTCGGTCTCCCTCCAGATGCGCCTTCATCGCCTGAGGAATACGTCCAGGATCTCCAGGCCCGGTTGGAGGACGTTCATCACTTCGCACGGGAGCGAATCAACATCGCGACGGAGAAGATGAAGACCCGATACGACACAAGGTCCACTGGCCATGACTTTCAAGAAGGTGACAAGGTGTGGCTATGGAATCCCATCCGACGTAAAGGTCTGTCACCCAAATTGCAGTCGCATTGGGATGGACCCTACACAGTCCTTCACCGGCTGAACGACGTCGTAGTGAGGATCCAGAAGTCATCACATTCAAAACCTAGGGTTGTACATTATGATCGGCTAGCCCCATACTATGGCCATAGTTCGTAAAGTAAATCTAAAGCTACCATGGTAATTTGTTTGTAAATTTTGTAAATAACTTTTGCCTTTAATTGTCTGTAATATTACTTTATCAATGTTATTATTTCTTTCATGTTCTCATTGTTATTGTTTATCATGTTTATGATTGGTCATCATGTAATGTGTGCACCTGTAAATTTTCCCTTGCTTCCTTTCTGGGGATTGTACTGCCCGGGACGTGCAGTCCTTGGGAAGGGGGCAATGTTACAAATCTTGTAAATAGTTGTTGTTTTTCCTGCCTTGCATCATTTTCATTAGTTTTGGTTTTATCTGACGTCATGTTGCAAAAGTATCTGAAGATATCACCTTTATCACTAGTATACCGGCCCTGTAACGTTTTGTAGTTTTTACACTTGCCCTGCATTTAATAAGCGTGAAGACATTTTTCGCTCGGAGTGTTTTCTTTTTTTTCTTTTTCTTTTTATTGCTAGAACTTTCTCAATGGATTATTTCAAGTTATGAATGATTTGGAATACTCCGGGTTTTTCTGGAACATTATCGAAACTACGTTTCGAGTATAAATAGCTGGCCTTGAACACAAGTCAGTCAGTTCTTTTCAGATTTGATTTCTGAGAGGCTCGTTTTTATTCGCTTGGGCGAATGGTTGTTTTGCTTTTGTAATTGCTTAATTACTGTTCACGTTTGATACGTGGTGCTGAGTTACTGTTGAGAGTACAGTGTACTGTTTTGCTATCTAATTGCTGGATGTTTAGCAATTGTTTTCTGCTCATATTGTAAATAGTGTAAATACTTGTAAATAAATTTATAGTTACTTCCTCAAGATTGGAATGCTCATTTGAAGAAAGTTGAAGGTGCTACGGACTCGTTACAATATCAACAAGAATGCCTTTAGCTAGTCTCTTCGCGTTTTTTTTACTCAAAAGATGTTTTCATGCATTAAAAGCATATGGAATGACTCACAAACATTATTTTATAGGATATATTTATATTTAAAAAAATCACTTTTTTTCACGTTTTTGTTTCTTTTCAAATGCTTGAAATATAAATATGTCATATAAATTAATTTTTTGTGAGTTATTTCGTATGCTTTGAATGCTGGAATATATCTTAGGAGTAAAAAAATGCAATGAGATTAGTTAACGGCATTATTTTTCATATTTTAACCATAAAATCCATAACAAAACTATGATAAAACTTTGCGATCGCAGCGCCCCCTGAAGATATTAACCGATTTTTCTCAAATTTTGTACAAAAGCTAACTGTCACCAAAGACAACTTTTGGCAACTATTAGAAGTTGATCTAAAAAACTTTTCCTTTTTCGCCCCACCCTACTGTACAGGGGCAAAAAATGTCTGGTTCCTGTGGATGGGAGAAAATTCTCGCTTCTTCTCATTTCGCGTTCCTTGTCTTTTTTTCTTTTTTGGATTTTAAAACATTTCCTTTTTTTTGGTCTTTCTTTTTTCATTTTCAACACCTCTTCCTAACAGGCATAGAGATTGCCAATTTCATTACCCCCTTACCTGTTTTTTTTTTTTTCAAGATCCTTTAAAGTTGATACTATTGTAATATTGTGCAAGAAAAATAAGTGTTTGAATATTGTTATGTACTTTGTGTATTTCCTGAAAATAATTCGTATAGGGTATCATTACCGTTATTAGTCTGAGTACGAATATAGGTGTACGAGTGGGACCATAACAGGTTAAACCAGTGTATTCCAATTTATTTAAAAACATATACATACATTAAAATTGAAAGTTAATTAAAATATCATAGCTGTAAAAGTAAGTTTTTTAAGTTCTAACAGTTAGGATTTGTTTTTCCATGAACTGAAATTTCAACATTTTTATCCAAATTTGAAAAAAAAAAAAAACTTTTAAGCATGCCCCCCCCCCCCTCATTTACCTTGTTCCTTAATTTTATAGAGGCTTTCAGAAAGTCATGGTGCAGATTGTCGAAATTTTTAGGGAGAAAGAGAGGGTGTTTTTAGGCATAAATGTTCTTTTTCTGTTTGATTATAGTCCCTTTATATGTGAGGAGTCGTGACACTTTTGATGTGATGAATATTTTCACTGTCTGAAAATGGCAAAATTATGAGATCTAGCTTGTTTAACGTTAGTGATGTATGGAAAGTCGGCCATCTGTGTAAAATACTGCTATTATTATTACATTGATCGTTTAAGGCTAGTGTAGCATTTAAAATATGAAACCTAAGCACCAAATCAAATGAGATAATTTTGCAATGCAATTTTGCATTAATTGAATTTGATATTAGTTTACGTCGCTCAGTATTGGTTTACTAACTGTTTCCTTCATTTTATCTGTGCAAGCATTACTGTGCAAACATATAATTGCGGGCCCACCCAGTAAATTAAGGCACGAGCCGCCACTGGTGTGATCCAACTTTTAGCTACCCGAGGCGAGGGTCAACCAAACTTATTGTAAGGGCCAGAAACATTCCAAAGGACAGAAAGTTAAAAAAAAAAAAAAAAACGAATTAGATACTTATTCCTAGATTTTTACTAGCTTTACATTTTAAGATTTTTTTTTTAATAACCGCTTGATTTTACAGCTGGGAAATCAATACAATGCGGTGATTCGTACTGGTTTTCTGATACAAATTTGTCAGTGTTTTTACGTTAATGGCTACTCTTCGGAGAAATGAAGATTAAAAAGTTGCATCGAAAATAAACTTCAAGATTTTAAGAAACACTGTTTAAGATTTTCAAAACGTAATCGTAAGAAAATCATTTTTATTTACTTTTTCCCGTAAATGTTAAACTAAAATATGTATCCAGTGAGCAAGGCTAGGACCAACAAACGGGAATAAGTGGGCAAGCCAGGCACAGATTGAAACATGGCCTTCTGATTTTAGAGGGGGTCTTTTCTGGAAAGGCGGTTTTTCTTAGAATTTTTTGGCATAAATATGGGTTTGGGGATGAACTTTCCACGGTATGAATTTTTAATCCCCAAAACACAGCTTTAGTCTACCTTTGGTCATGACGGAAGGAGATCGCTCTAGCCCCCATGTGGATCCACTCAGGATTGGACCATATTACAATAGATGATTCAGCGCAATAGAAGGCCATGGATAGATTTTCATGAAATTTCTTGATCACTGATGTAGAACTACTTAATTCATTTTATACATTCGTTCAAAAAATATTGCCCTAGTATCATTTTCAAAGTTAAATACTGAACTACAAAATACATGTCTGAGCAATCGATAATGCTGAAAAATCCATTCAAGTTTCGCAACACTCGAAAGTTTACTGAAGCATAGATTATCGATGAACTGCACACGGATTTCTCTTTCATTAGCCGATGCCATATAATTCACGTACTTGACAAATCTTGCAGAAGGCAAATTTATGGCATCGCAATCGGTGGGCATCTCTATTTGTTTCTGTTCCCACGTCCGAAGAGCAGCGCGCGCTTTTTTCCGCTCCCGGACCTCGTTTTGGCGCGCGAAGTCTGGAGGTCTCCCGGGACGTTTATCCCGGGTCACGTGTTTTGAAGAGAGGGATCCCGGCACAGACGGGGACGTCTCCAGGGAGTGGTCGGGGGTATGGGAAAACGTGGAATTTCTCATGGAACTTCTCCGAAGCGGCTGCTGGTTCTCGTTTAGCAATACGGTCTGAGCGACAGTGGAATAACGGTTCGAAAAATTGCAGTTTTAAAAAAATAACAAAAGTTTGACTACATTTTAGTGCTGCTTGCTACATTTGACGTGAATATTTGGAGACGAAAGTGGGTGACTCTTTGCCTCTTGAACATATTCTGAATCACGTTAAAGTTATTTTAAAGAAATTAGCTGATATTCTATAAAATACGAGTATGCAAAAGTAAACTCTTGCCTAGGCGTGTGAAATCCCTTTTCTTTAAACAAGTATCAATGGTCTGGTTTACCAAGTACATTAAAAAAGGAAAGAAAAGGAAACTACGAGCATATGAAATCGATAAATGAAATAATACATATGTAATATTGAATATAATATTGAACCTACATTCTTGGGAAAAACATTAATTAATTAACCTGCCTTCTCTAAATAGAAAGTAAACCCTATCACACCAACGGGAAAAAAAATTGGGAAAAGCTAGAAGACATACATTTTTTACCTTCATAAATGCTATTATATTTATTTAAAAATGTTTTAGCTCATAAGTAGTTATCCTACAGGAGCAAAATTTTAAATTTCTTCAATAACTATGTCTTTGAATAAAAAAAAAATCTAAAAAATGAATTGCAGCAAAATTTGGATTTAGGGCCTTTTAAATTATGACGGCAGTATAAAACTACAAATTTCCATTCATGGCCGAGGTTAATTAATAAAGAGCTCATTTACAGCTTTCAGAGATTGCAATTTTGTCCTCATTTTGGGCTCATTGGTCTGGAACAGTCTTAATTTTAAACACAGAGATAAAATTTCATCCAATGCAATCAAGTATTTAATCACCGAGAGCAACTGCATGAAAATTTCATTTCATAGCCGCTTGTCAGCAAATGAAACCTTGTTTTCATTTAATTTGGCGTGATTTCATGTATTCTAGACAATAGGGGTGGATCGTAGCAGTAATTTTCTTCCAAAAGCGGTTGATTTAGGTACGAAACTGACATACGGTCTCAAAGGATTAAGAAGCTCGAGAGGAATCATACAGGGTCATTCCATGTCAAGTGTCCCAAATTTCGAGAAAATCCCCATTCGACCCCCTCCGATTTTGATAATTTTGTTTTGGATGTACATATAAGACTTGCATGAAGCCGTGCCAAATTATAGCTCCATAAGTCTTATGGTTTAGCCAATAGAAATTATTTTGTGAAGGCCTCTTTTTCGTGTCTTGAAATAAATGACCAAATTGTCAAGTTTGTGCTTTTATTGCTCGCGACCTAAGACGATTATCAGGCTCAAATTTGGTGATTCTAATCACTGTTTAGGGTAGAATAGCCTACTTCTGAAACAAAAGCTCAATGCACTGTAGATTTTTTGCAATTTGCTGCCAAAGTTGGTAAAAAATCGTATTTTGGCAAATTTTGACCATAGGTTATCAGCTTGTATCTGGCGAGAGAATGACTTTCTGAAGCTAATTCTTTCCTCGTTTGTAGTCTGATAGTTCATTCGAAAGGTGTGCAAGTGGCATCTTGATAGCTCAAATAATTGCTGAATTATGCGAGTTGAAATTCCAGTCAAAATTTTTTTTTTCTCAATTTTGTCTCAATTTCAAAGAGCAATATCTCAAAAGGGTCATCTTGAATTTCAATTTTCTTTGCATCATTGGAAAGAGCACACTTTTCTTAACTAAAATGCGTTATTCTTGTTTTTGAGACAAACTAGTTTCAAAGAGATATTGCAGATCAAAAATGTGTACATTATTCCACGTGAAATCAAAGAAAAAGAGATATAGACCTTAAAAGTTCATGTCAATTTGTTCTATTAAAATTTCCAGGAGCTATTGTACTTATGTTCTGATGAAAAAACCCTTTTTCAGACATTTTTGAACTTTTTTGTGTGCGCATCCGTAAAAACTCAAGAAATGGCAAAAAATAAAGTTTCGTTTTCCCCAGAGCCTGATAATCGTCTTAGGTCGCGAGCAATAAAAGCACAAACTTGACGATTTGGTCATTTTTTTCAAGACACGAAAAAGAGGCCTTTTACAAAATAATTTTTATTGGCTGAACCATAAGACTTATGGAGCTAATAATTCGGTATGGCTTCATGCAAGTCTTATATGTACATCCAAAAAAATTTTCAGCAAAATCGGAGGGGCTAGAGTGGGGACGCCTCGTACACAGTGGCGTAGCTAGGTGTTGGCAGGAGTGGCTCTTACCACGGGCGCAGAAGTCAGAGGGACGGCATTTTGACCGATTTTTTTTTTGTCAAGTCTAAACAGACTAAAAGATGAACATTTGATAGACACCTTGAGCAACGCAAATTGCCCCCATACGCTGCAACACAAACCATTCAAAATGTGCAACTTTACTTTGGTAGATTTGGGTTGGATACACTGCTGTTTTTTGCTAAATCCATCTGGCAAGATAGAATTTAGTTATATGGGGTCTGGAGTTAGTATAATAGGCTCATCTGAAATCGACCGGTCTTATTCTCTTAAAAGAGATAGAAACAAACCTTTTCTCTCCGCTTCTGTCCAGCCGTTTTTTCCATGATATCACTTATCAATTACATACTATGCTTCGGACGGAATAACGTTCTACGATTTTTAAAATCGGCGAGCGTTTGTCAAAAACATTTCGGATAGAGATTTTTGGAATGCGATTTTATGATGACAGAAACCAACTCCTCTGTTGGTAACAATTTTTCTGTGGCGAAAAGTATCGACAGAATAATATTGTTACAAATCTTGTAAATAGTTGTTGTTTTTCCTGCCTTGCATCATTTTCATTAGTTTTGGTTTTATCTGACGTCATGTTGCAAAAGTATCTGAAGATATCACTTTTATCACTTGTATACCGGCCCTGTAACACTTTGCAGTTTTTACACTTGCCCTAACTTTAATAAGCGTGAAGACATTTTCGCGCTGAGTGTGTTTTTGTTTTCTTTTTACTAGAAGTTTCGTGAATGGATTGTTCGAATTTATAAATAAACAGAATACTCCAGATATTTCTAGAACGTAGTAGAAATGTCCTTCAGAGTATAAAAAGCTGGCCTTGAACACAAGTCAGTTTTTCTCAGATGGGTTTTCTGAGATGCTCGTTTTCGTTCGCTTGGGCGGATGGTTGTTTTGCTTTTGTAATTGCTTAATTACTGTTCACGTTAGATACGTGGTGCTGAGTTACTGTTGAGAGTACAGTGTACTGTTTGTTGCCTAATTGCTGATGTTTAGCAATTGTTTTCTGCTCTTATTGTAAATAGTGTAAATACTTGTAAATAAATTTATAGTTACTTCCTCAAGATTGGAATGCTCATTTGAAGAAAGTTGAAGGTGCAACGGACTCGTTACAATATGTATTTCTTAAAAACGGCAGGGGGAGGTTTCTAAAAAAGGACTATTGCAAATTTCACGATTTTAGAAATTTTTAGTAAGAGAATAAAGATTCCAAAAATGAATAACACAAGTACAGCGGCACGCGATTTTGAACGAGTAACATTTTCAAACAGTTTGTGCTTCGATGGCTCATTATAGAAGGTTAGATGCTATGTTAAAAAATAAAGTGATCAATAAATCTTTTTTTAGTAAGATTAGATTTCGTATTTTGGAAATTTTCCGATTTTATATGTACTTAAATGAAGTGCTCTCACTTCGAAACTAGCACTACTTTCTTCTTTATATTCATTACCGTTTTTGTATAATTGGGAGGAATTGAGCTCGATTTGTAACTACGCCAGTGCAATATGTTTTAAGTTCTTTCTATTGTGAAAATAAATAAAAATAGCTATTGTTTGTCATGTATTACTGAACTAGGAAACGCCAAGTGAATGTTGGGGAAAAATGCGTGTTCTCTACGCTACTGCAGAGGGGAGATCCACTTTTTTAAAACGGTACACAAATTTACGCGTTAATCAGTATTTTTTTTATCATTCTCAATTCGAGCACCGTCGTTGTGATACCCTCTATGCTGTATTAAAAAAAAAAAAAAAAAATCACGAAAAACACATCTGGTGCTTTCTTAAAGCCAGGGGGGTGGGGGGAACGATTGCCTCTCCTAACTTCCCTCATAGATACTATTAGTATTAACGGTGGATCTCTGGAACAATTTAAATACTTGGAATGAAAAGTATTTATTCATAAAAATAATCGGAAGCCTAAAATAGTGAACTTTTATTTTGCCTGTATGCAAGGAGTCGTATTTATTAAGCCAATTTCAGATTAATTATGCTTTTTATATTTTCTTTGCTTCCCTAATTACAATAGAACCAATGCTTTGATTTTTATTTAAAATGCACAAATTATGTTTATTGTATACATTCTTCTAGTGTTTTAAAATAAATTATAGTTAAAATGAAAGCTGTTGTGGAAAAAAAAAAAAAAACACACTGTGTTTAATAACGAATTGCAAGAATTATTTTTTTTGAATTTATGTGAAATGATGGGGAAAGGTAGGAACGCCCCGAACTAAGACGGTCGGAAAGACAAAAATTCTCGAATTGAACAAAAAACTTGTAAAAAATAAAACTTTAATTTTACCCAATAATACGAACACGCAGACATATGCACACATAAAATGAGAAAGAACACTGAGCATTGTTAAAAACGCTGAAAGTAAGAAAAACGAAAAAAAAGTAGCAATATTGTCTGCAAATTTTTCGAATAAATGAAACAAAATTTTTTGAGAAAGGAAATTTTGGGAGGTCACAATGACCTCCCATCAGAGGACCGTTAGGGGGGGGACGCAATTTTTCAAGTTCGCCACGGCCGCTGGGCCCCATAGCTACGCTACTGCTCGTACACTTGACATGGAATGACCCATACTCAACCTACGACCCATCAGCAGTATGCGACCACACTGTAAAAAATGAATGTTGGTTTGAATGTTGTTTTTCAGTATAATACAGCTAATTTTACAGAAATAAAAAAAAAGATTGCTAATTTTACAGTACTGAGCTGTAAAATTGCTAAGTTTACAGTAATAAACTGTAAAATGCTAATTTAACAGTTTATTAACGTGCATTTTACAGTTTTAAACTGGAACCTCTGCTGCCAGCATTATGGTGCTGCTTTTGCAGCATAATACAGAAAAAAATTTACGGCAATAAACTGTAAAATTGTTAGTTTTACAGTTTATTACTGTGCATTTTACAGTTTTAAATTGGAACCTCGGATGCCAGTATTATACTGTAAAAACAACGGCGCATTTTTTGCAGTGCAGGGACGGATACAGAAGAGGGGCGATCCCCTCTTCCTTGAGGGACTCACCATTAGTAAACTTTCAATATTGAAGTTTAATAAAACCACAACCGCCCCTCCCTTGAAATTATTTTATATCCACCCCTGTTTATGACTTCCAAATATAATCAAAAATTAATTAGAGAAAATTATCTTTACAAAACCTAAATTATACTCTAAATGTGCGTAAAAACAGTGCAGTTTAAATCAAGATCTAGTTTTTATTGTCTTCTAAAAAGATAGGCAGTATGACAAGCTTAGTTGTTTCCATTTACACCATTGTGAAATATGTATGGGTTGCATGGGGACACACAAATTAAACAACGAAGAGCTTTTAGTACACAAGTTTTTTCCTAATGCCTCTTTCAAACAATGATAATACCCAAAGAGTTTTTAACTGGTCCAAAACCACACTTTTCGCATTGAAATTCAGAAGTACTCATTAAAAGTGTAATCAAGTGTATTTTCACGTTTTGTAATTAAAAAACATTGTGTAAAATGCAAAAAAATAGTCCGCTTTTTTAAATAATAAATTTGAAACCTTTATTATTTTTAAATGCAAAGTATCAAACATTCTATATGTTAGAAATAGGACTAGTGCACAACTGTTTTCGCACCACCATCTTTTATTTCTTCATCAGAATATTAGTTTTCTTATGGAATTGATGACTCTTTTGTTTTTTTTTCTGTTTTCATATATTTCCACTCCTAGTAAATGAATTTTACTCCTCTAAAACTGGCAAGGGCTTATATTTTCGCACCATTGAAAACACACTCACACATAAGCGACATAGTGGTGTTGTCGAGAGGGAGAGGAAAGAGGGGGACGGCACTCCTCTATTTTTTTTTTCACCCATCGTTCCACAGTTTTTAAAAATTTAACACAAAGTTGTCCCCCTCTTTTTTTTTCCAGTATTATACCCAGAGGCTCACTGAGCTTTTTCCGTTGTTTGGAGGGAGGGGGGAAGGGGAGGCATTTCTCAGTTTGCTGAAAGTAACTCCATATTTTGCTAACGATAAAATACGTGTATGCAAACGTAGCAATCCGTGAAACGGGGCATCCATGTACTGTAGGAACCGCTTAAACGAATACTGTCGGTTCCAAGAAATATTATTCGATTAAACGGGGTATTCGATTAAGCGAGTTCTTAAACATTACTTCTATGGCATCGGTTCCAAGATATTTTATTCGTAAAAGCGTGGTATTCGTTTATCCGTTACCCGATTAAGCGGGGACGACAGTATTTAAAAATTGCATTGGTGCAATTATGCCTCTAAATTTGCCGAATCGCCCGATAAAGTTTGCTGAATAAGGAAATATTTAGGCAATCACGTTGAACTCCTACTTAGGAGCCCCTAATTACACCACTGACATCTCTAGACAGTTGTTGTTGTTTGGAAACACAGGGAACTCTCAGAATGTCATCCCTAAATTGCTTAGTCCTCACTCGCAAATAGTTTAGTTTCAAAAATCGCCACCACACACACACAAGTGTGGTTATGCGCTTTCTTCCCACTTATATCAGCTTACCCTATAATACATTTGTTTTATCTCACTTTACTTATTGATCATTTTAATAGAAATAAAAATAGAAACAGTTTGAGGGATTTTTTTAATCAACTGTTGCAGACTATTAACTTTTTAAAAATCCTTAAGGTGACACAGGGCTATCATTTCTAACTTTTCTGTTTTTTAATGAAACTTCTTGAAATTTTATCAGACCATGTGTTTTTCATTATTAAACAGACTCACCAAGTTTCATGTCAGTACTTCAATAATTTAAAATTTAGAAAAAATTTAAAATTTAAAAAATAAGTATGTTTTTGAAACAAAGTACGCGCGTCTTAATTTTATATTTGTACTCTAAATTGTAGTTTTAAAATATTTTTTAGACTTGTGTTAAAATTTTGTTGGGAATATTGAATCATTTTTTTGCTTTAATTTTTTTAAATCTAAAAAGATACAATATTAGGCTATTTTTTGCAAAAAAAGACCCCGTTTAGTGTCAAAAATGTCTTGGAATAAATACAAAAATGAAAAATAATTGAAAAAAAATCCCAACAAAGTGCTATAGACATCCATATGGTGCTACCATTCAATTTTCAGAAAGATAGATTTAAAATTACAACGCGCACTTTAATATCACCAAATGTTATCATACGTAAAATTAGCTTTTGAGAAAATACAAATTTTTAGCTTCTTAATAAAAAACTAACCGAAAAGTTAAAAATTTTGCTTATATTTGTAACATATTATAAAATGATGAACTAAAATCTGTCTCAAGTGTTGCTTAGACTGAGCTCTCTGATTTAAATATGTAAAAATAAAAAAAGCAATATTTTGACCGATTTTCACGATTTTGAAAGCCCTGTGTCACCTTAACAAACAAAGAGAATTGCTAACTCCTTACTCACCAATAATTTAGTTTCAAAAATCGTTGAGTGGGGTTATGCGCTTTGTTCCCTCTTATCCCAACGTATCCTGCAATACATTTGCTTTATCTCCCTTTACTTATTTAATCAATTAAATAAAAATTAAAATATAAACAGTTAAAATGATTTTCCGAATTAGCAGTAATAAATTTGCTCCTTGAAAAATCATTCATTAACTAAGACAAAGGAAACACAATTTAATTCTAGAAATTGACTTTCTCTGAAACATTTTCCGCTCACACACATCATACCATTTAACTCTAGCGACATAAATAAAACTTAAGTCACTTGACGTCGTAATTTTGTTCGGGGTGAACTTTTCGGAAGATTTTCTCTCTTTCAGTTTTGTTATCTTTTTGAAAATCTATTACAACCATCTCGTTTTTCACTCTCACACAGACAATTGATTTGCGATAATTGAAGAGGTCGAACAATTTCAGATTCTTTTGGAACAACCATTTCACAAAGTGAGCCCGTTTGTTGAAGTAAGAAAAAAAAAAGTTTCTTATATTTATTTCTCGAATATCTTGCTGTTTTTTACAAACAGGAAAAAAAAAAAGTTAAGAATGGGAGAGCATTTTTCAAATTGGTTTTTGAGAGCTCATTTAGCGTAGTTGTTTTTATGAATTGAACATCAGTTTTTATGTTATAACAAATAGCCAGTACTTGATGTGATTCGAAAGTATTTACTAATTTGACAAAGATGCAATAAAGTAACTCATATTCTTTGTTCATTTGCGGGTTTTTATTTGTTCCTTTATTTTGTTATCTCTAAAAGCCACTTGTTATTTTTGTAAGTATAGCAAGCAGTTCAAACAATGCAATTCGAAAGGGTTTACTGTATTTAAATAATGCAGTAGAAAAGTAGCTCATATTCTTTGTTTTTATGCAAGTTTTATCTATATATTTATAGTCTGGGAGCAACTGGTTTTCCGTGCACTTTTTGTGATACAATTATGACAGTTGGTTCTTCTGAAAGGTATTGGCACCAGGAATACGAATTCGGATGTTGCCACCCCCAAAAATAGTGCAGGGGGGCGTAAGGGGGGGGGCAAAGTTTCTTCACTAAAATAATTATATCTTCATTATTTCATGGCTTACAACCAGTTTTTAAAGCGTAAAATGCTTAAATCCACTCAGCAATAACATTATAAAGCCTAAAAAGCTGAATTCAAATTACTGACACGTGTTTCGGAGCTATTAACAGCTGTTTTTTTCAGTGTAGAAGATGAGAGCTTATGAAAATTCATCCGGCTGAAAGTGTTTTTTTTATTGAATAGAGGTTATCAAGCCCATCATTAGGACAACCAAGGGGGGGGGTGCCGCCTCTCCCCCCCGCCCCTTTTAGAATAAAATGCAAATGCACATTTGTGTACGCCTTTATCCTTCAACACATAGTATACATTGCATTTGCACTTTTGCCCGGGACTGTAATGACCCCCCTCGGAGGGGAGGGGGGGTTGAAAAATTAATGTTTTTATTTATTTATTTTTTAATTTATTTATTTATTTATTTTTTTGATCAGGGAAAGGGGTTCAATTGCCCCCAATTGCAATTTTTTTCGTCATCTTTCGCACACCACAATTTTTTGTAGTTTAAAGCACTGCTAAAGGAAGTTTTTGCAGCCACAAATGTGCTTTAAACAATATAAGCCAGTGATACTCATTGTGAGTGGTCTGAAACTTGCCTGAATTTTTAAGTTAAAAAAATGAGAGAAAGATTTTTAAATATTTGTATTCACTCAAATAATAGTATCTGTGGCTTGGTTCTAAAAGGGCTAATGCCAATTTTTTCACCTTCTGTGTTATTTACATCAAAAGTTTCCAATTTAGTAAAACTCTAATTCTACGAAGGCCAATGTCTAATATCAAACTAAAATTGGTTGTATTTCTATTATAATGTCAGCCAATGTCATATACACAATGTCATAACAGGTTAAAAAATTTCATATGATAAAATGTTTCTTTACACTAACAATAAACAAATACCAAAAAAATAATAATGGCAATCTTAATGTAAGAAAGTTATAGCATTCTAAAAAACCTTTTTCTCGAAACTAACATTTTTGACTTAGGCCCTTTTAGAACCAAGCCACAGATATAATGACAACATTAATGAACTCAAATTTCCCATGGACTGCTTAACATTGTGTTTGTTTCTGTTGCTGAGTGTAAAAAGTAATTTTAAACAAACTAAACATTTATTGCAACTAAAATGTTTCATTTCATTATATATTTTCAGCTGCATTTATGTGCAAACAAAATAGTTAAATAAAAACATGAAAGTAGAAACAAATAACAGCACACACGCTACTCCTTTGACAGTAGCATTTGAAAGAAAATGAAATATATATATTTAAATCAACCCGTGAATTAATTTTTCATATTCTTGATCGTTTCAAAAAGACATTGCTAGGAAGAATTTTAAAACAATAAGTCAAATAATAATAATATATAATGCAAATTAAAAATCAGTTTCATTATCAGATTCTTCTGAGCTGCTCTCCTCATACCTGTTAAAACAGTGATTTTCATCAGCTAGGTACATCCAAACATTCACACATGTCTGCATTTGACAAGCAGTGTAGAACATTCACTTTTTTTGCATGAGCATTTTACCAGTTCTAGAATCGCCTGTGGAGCAGGTTCTATTTTGGTCATCTAAGAAACAAATCTGCTGCCTTGCATTTCCCAACCATAACCATCAGCATCTGGCTGTGGAATATTCGGACATGCAATGACATCATTTTGCCGTATCATGGCCTGATAATGTGCTCTCATGATGGCATAGTGAAGAGCTGATTGTGTTGGTGGCATCTTCTCTGATTCGGCAATTTTTGTTTTGAAATAACATGTACCGAACAGAGCCAACATCTGATGTAGAACAGTTTGGCAGGTAAATTTTGCAAACAAACTGTTCTAATGCACCAAAAATATCTTCAGATGGTGTAGAATTAATTCCTAAATTTGCAAAAGCTTGCAAAATATTTTTATCAGACTGCTGCAAGGCTTTACCTTTTCCAGCAAACGTTCCTGTAGTGTCGCATCCAGTAAATACAATTGGGGGCAATTGAACCCCTTTCCCTGATCAAAAAAATAAATAAATAAATAAATTAAAAAAAAAATAAATAAAAACATTAATTTTTCAACCCCCCCTCCCCTCCGAGAGGGGCGATTACAGTCCCGGGCAAAAGTGCAAATGCAATGTATACTATGTGTTGAAGGATAAGGCGTACACAAATGTGCAATTGCATTTTGTTCTAAAAGGGGCCGGGGGGGGGGGAGAGGCGGCACGTCCCCTCCCTGGTTGTCCTAATGATGGGCTTGATAACCTCTATTCAATGAAAAAAAACACCTTCAGCCGGATGAATTTTCATTCATAAGCTCTCATTTTATACACTGAAAAAGGAGCTCTTAATAGCTCCGAAACACGTGTCAGCAATTTGAATTCAGCTTTTTATACGTTATAATGTTATTATTGAGTGAATTTAAGCATTTTACGCTTTGAAATCTGGTTGTAAGCCATGAAATTATGAAGATATAGTTATTTTAGTGAAGAAACTTTGCCCCCCCTTACGCCCCCCTGCACTATTTTTGGGGGTGGCAACATCCGAATTCGTATTCCTGGTGTCAATACCTTTCAAAAAAACCAACTGTCATAATTGTATCACAAAAAGCGCACGGAAATTAAAATTTGACCAGTTGCTCCTCCACTATTATTCGTTTGATTTCCCTAGAAGTTACATGCAATTGTCAATTATATCATAGCTCAATGAAACGAAAGTTCGATGTAAAATTTTCATTTTCGATGCATATACTTATTGCTAAAAGTGAAGCGCGGGAAAAAAAGTTAATTTCCGGAAGCCAGAATTGGTAATATAGGGCTTCCGAAAAAGACCTGTTTCTCAAACTCTTATTTTAATATTGATAGACAAAGAATACCCCATGGCCTCCACAGTTTTACAGTTTACATTGTTGCCAGATCATGCTTTGGACCCCTTTGAAGTTTTGTGAACTTTAAGTTCAAAAAGTGGTTTTTAGTAGTTTATCTATCTAGGCACTTTTCGCATACCGGGTGCTTTCCGACCGGCCTCTATTGCTGTTTTATCTAATTGAACCCTAAAAATTCATTGCGACTGGCCCCCAAACCTAAAAATCCACCACTAAACTTATTTAAACTACCAAAAAAAAAAAAGTTGAAAAGATATAAATAATGCATCACAAAATGTTTAAAAAAATATATAGAAAACCAAAACTTAATAATTTCTAATAGAAGTTGGAAGAAGAACTATTGAATCTTACGTAATGATAAATGAAATATTTCAGTGACTCATTAAGGACTGAAAATAGAAGTACTTGCTCACAGAATAAGGTGTTGCAATAACAACGACAGTAACCCCATTGATCCACCAATGCTTATCAATGGGGTAATTAGCATCGGTAGGCTAATGGACTAACTCCGAAAAATTGATTGATTTTGCGAAACAGAATTTTTTAAGCTAATTTCTTTTTTAATCGTAAAGGCGTTTTTCCTGACGCTGAATCGCTTTGAAGGCATAGTCTGCGTAATTGTTGATGTTTTTCTTTTTTTTTTTTTTCAAGGTTATATATATATTTTTAAAAGGTGCTTCATTTACTCTCGCCTTATAAGTAGAACAATTTCAAAGTTAAAACTAAAGAAATACTGTTGTGCAGAAAAGTTAAATATTTTTTTTTAATTTAATTTATTGCATGGACAACAGTTGGATACATTACCAAAATTATTTGATATATATTTGATAATTGAAATTGATAATATTCTATACTTGGTTAAAACAACAACGGCTAACTAACTTAAATGTGACCTCAACACCGAAAAAAAAAAAAAAAAAGAAGAAGAAAGAAAGAAATAAAGAAAGAACGTAAGAAAAGAAAAAAGGATGTAGGGGAATGTGGGGCAAAGGGAAATAGTTAGGATAACTTACCTTTTGCAAAATCAGCAAACTGAAAATTTGTTTTGAAACAATGAAAATGTGCTGCTTAATAAAGTAAGTAATAAGTATTAAAGTATTTAAGTACTCTTTTTCACTGTACAAAATTCTGCAACGCATAAATTGTTATGAGTTCTATCAACTAAATATAATACTAAAATATATCAAACTCAAATTCGAAATCGGAGGCTATTAAGTATCTTTAAATTTTTTCCATTAAATTTTTCACCCGTCAAAATGATAAAACGCTTTAACAATGGCGTACTAAATGAATTAAAAGACTTTTATTATTTTTCTCTCCTTGAAAATGCAACGAATTTATGTGAAACAACTTCCCTTCTTTCGCATGCAGTTTAGTAAAATGAAGGGAAAAAAAAAAAAAAAAAAACACCGTGTTTTAAAAAGATGAAAAATGTGGAGGGAATAAAAAAGAAGGATTGTTTTTTGAAATGCGTCTTGCGAGTTTTTTCTTCGTTTTTTCTTTATTTTTTAAACCCCGCGGCTGGCAACAAGTAAGTAAAAGTTGGATGGGGGGAAAAAAGAATAAAAACGAGGACGGAAAAACTTCGCCGAAAAAAACCTCCTTTAGCTATTTTCCTTTTGCTTTTTCATTAATCTCCAGACTGCATTATAACTCAACAATCGCCCGGTATGTATCAGTCAACTGCGCCTCTCCTTTTATTATTTTTTCCCCGTCTTTTTGCTTCGAACGGGAGTGGAGCTTCGAGGAATGGAACGATGGAACATCAAGGGAGAAGCCCGCAGACGAACTTGAAGGGGGGATGATCTGGAGAGGGTGGTTGCAGTTTAGAGCTCCGATAGATCCAGGCCCACTCTTACCGCCATCTTTATGCACAAATTAACATTACGGAGTGTTTCACTGAGACCACTTTCGGCTTTTAATATCAGCTGTTAAGTCGAGAAGCAAAAATGTATTAGTAAACACTATTTAGCAGCAGAGTAGATTCTCATCACAAACAAAGAAAGAAAGTAAAGAAAAGAAAAAAGGATACAGGTGAATGTCGGGCAAAGTGAAATAGTTAAGATAACTTACCTTTTTCAAAATCAACAAAATGAAAATTTGTTTTGAAAACTTCAGTGTTTAAAGAAAGAATGCTGTGTTTTACAATGAAACTTTCATTGAAACATTATTATTTTATTTTTAGCAGTAAATTTGTACCTTTAAAAAGGTGGGAACATTTGTACTTTCTGCTATAGGGAAGAGTGAAAAGTAAAATATTTCATCAATAAAATACTTTCCTTTAATTATTCAAAATATTTTTAGTAAATGAGTGAGTAAATAATGTAAAGAATGATTAAATAAGTAAATAAAGTAATAAATGAGAAATAATAAACGACTGAACAAAAGAGGGAATAAATAAGAAAATAGGTGAATGAATGAATAAATAAGTGAACTATTATTCGAAATAATGTAAATGAATTAAAGAATCACATAAGTGACATTTAATTAGCGAATAAATAAGTAAGCGAAATGAATTATTTGTCTTTACCCCGCATGCACTTGACTAATTGAACAAATCATTTAAAATCAAAATAAGCTTAATATTAAATAAATAATACTGCACCGAATGTTAACATTTAAAATTTTAAAAATAAGAATTTTATCATTTTACAATAGCAAAAGAACTTTTGACTTGCAACAAAAAAATTTATAATATGAGTATGAGTATCCAGTTTTGAAAATTAATTGCCTGTATAATCATATGCTTTGATCTTCATAGATTATTTTTTTCTCACTGGAATTGATTACATGTGCTATTACATAGCTGAAATATTACCAGATAGGTGGCGCTGAAAAACAAACTAAATAGTGTCAAAGCATAGTTTTGTACCTCAGAACCAGAACGACGCGACGTAAGTCCAAAAATGACGATTTTCGCTTTTTTTGCTTCATTGTATGTAGAATATTATTCCACATCGATCCATTAAAACAGTATTCTGTAAAACGAATTCCTTCACAATTATTTAGCAGCGGGAAAAGAGCGCGAGTCCCATCCTTTGTATGTATCCGACAATTGTTTTCGTCCTCTACTGAAAAAGGACGAAAATGGACTTACGTCAGTCTGGTTCTGAAGTACAGAATTTACTATAATGTAACTCTACAATTAAACTATTTCAAGAACAGCAAGTGAAAACTATGTTCAATCCTACGTGGCAAAAAGTACTTCATAAAAATATAGTAAAATTATCTGAAAAAATTTGAAATGCAATTTTAGAAATAGAAAAAGCTGAATGAATTTCTTTCCTTTAATTTTAGCAAGAATACCCAAGTAGCACACTTCGTTTTTTAAAGGTTGTAAATGGTTATTAACGTTGTAACAACCGCTTAAAAATGTTTATAAAACGTTTAAAGGTTATTTGTGCTACCTGGGTAAATGACGCAATAATACGTGAGATTTCATATCATATGACTAAAAATCTGAGGAATATACTGTTAACAAACTTGTTAACATTTTTAGAAAATGAAGGCACAAAAAAAGTAGTTTGTCATCAGACAAACGCAACATGAGGGAACCAAACTGTTATTTCTACTGAATGACCCAGCACATTGACATAAAGAGTCTTCAAACTTACTAAATATAGCACTGCATGGTGAGACAGAAAAATGTAATAGCCAGTTTATTTTGCCACAAATGAAAAGAATACGCTAGTTCTACGGAAAAGATACCTTTAAAATTAAATATTTTGAAGCAGGTTTTTGTTTCGGTAAAACATTTTTAGCAAAACACAAAATGTTCGAAAATTACCGGAAAAACACTTTATTTTTGCTAGCCGTAATTTTTGTGAAAATGAACCTATCGGTGATTTCGCCAGCTAAAAATGTCACGAATTTTATATAAACAGAGCCAAAAGTGAGAAAAAAAAAATCTGCCACAAAATGTTCTTTCTCACGGCGGAAATTTTCGCAATTGTTAAGTTCGTGCAAAAATCACGAAAATTGAAGCCGCGCGTTCGCGCATGAGTAAGTGGTATTATAGTATTGGTTTCACTTGTGCGTCGTACGACAATGCCCACATATTTTATACCACAGAGATATTCAGAGTATTTCGCGCATTAAAAATCTGAACTACCTCTGAAAAAAAATTAGTTAAGCTCGTTTTCACTCTTTGTATTAAACAAAAAATAACATCTTGAAAAATAAAGGGGAAAAGCAATAGCAATTTATGAAATATTATACTTCAATTTTTTTACTATTTGTAAAGTCAAAATTTCAAATAATTTAAACGTTAAAATTCAAAATTGTACGCGTTTCTTCTTTCCCTGCCATTGTTCACTTCATCTTTTGAAAGATAGTTTTCTCATGTACATTATTATTACTAAGGTTTTCACTACATTCGTCTCATACCTCTACAAAATACTCCTCACTACATCCCTCTAAAAAACTTCAAAGAGTACTTTCGAGCCTTGGGGGAAAAAAAAAAATTTGAATTTTGACATCTCGAATTCGAATGTTTTTCCCAATGACGAATTGCGATCTATGTGTGTTCGCCCTCTTTACAAACAGAATACTCAAATAAAATGAAGTAAACAAATGAAGATTTTAAAGTTTTGGTTATATAAAATTTAGCACAACACATACTCTGAGACAGTAATATCTCGTGTAAAATGGAATCTTGCCTAAAATGAATTGAATTAAAGGGTTAACCGCCTGGGCTTAACACAGTTTTGCTGTTTCCTGTACGAATAGGACAGCAGTGACAAGAAAAATAAAAGAGTGGTCCCATTATTCTACCGACACTTCATACTAAATCAGGCCTTTTCAAAACTTTCTGAATATAATTGTAGTACTGGTACTGTGTTTCAATACTTGCACAGATTCCACGTATTACAGAAATAACGCGGTTTAAGCATGTAAACATTTGTAACCAATACCTATACGACCTTTGTAAAGTGAAGTAGAAAAGGGTGCATGGGAATCATTAGAAATCTAGTTGTTTTTCGCATTAAAACGTGATTTTTACGTTTTTCGGCACCGAGTTGCGGATTTGTATGCTTTAGAAATTTACATCAACTCGCTTTGACTCGTTAAAAAAAAAAAAAAAATGAGTGTCTGTTGTCCCCCCAGAACACAAGAAGTACATTGCCCCTTTGGAACGGTATGGCCCATAAAGGGGGATTTCTTTGCTACCTCAGCAATTATTATCAGGGCTAACTCGGCAAAAAGTTGTATTAAGTTAAACTAATCTTGCTTCCCACATAGAGACAACCTCACTGCCATATTCCGTCACTTGAAGAACATAGTTTTTTGAAAGCAGTTGTCACATCGCATCCTCTGTGTGTCCTCATTTCGTTAGACTAAGGCTTTTCAAGAGAGTTTTGGTTTTGGTTTCTCCAGAGCCCGGGGCATTTCAACAGCCATGTTGACAACAAGATATTTAAATAAATTTCTTGAAGCGATACGTTTTTGTCGTGCAAGTTTAGTTTTTATGTGTGCTAGCTGACATGGTAAATAGCTGAGCGAGTCTTCTTGTTCTCATATCCTTTGTTCAAGTTGAATATCAAACTTACTTACTCAAATGTCCGGTTGGGAGATTCTTCTACGGCATTAAAGCGACCTACAGTACGGCGTCGTTGAGCTGGGCCGTAGTTGTAAAAAATATATTTGGGGGGGAACGCACCCCTTTTCCTTGGGAAGCACCCCATATATTTTAGATGACATTGTTTATAAATTATTATTTGGCTAAAAGAGGTCTTCGTGGACTACTTATGCCTGCTTTAGCTATAAGAGCAGATATTCAAAGCTCCTTAACGAATTAATACCTAGCGTCCCTTTGGACGTTCTAAAAATGGGCCTGAATTTCCCAAAAATGAACATTTCAACCAAAAAATAGGGTTCAATTAGTACCTTGGTATTGTTTCAATTCGTTATTAACAGATTGCAGCACATAACCATTGTAAAGTGCGTCTGCAGCCGTTTTAATATGATCTTTATCAAAAATTACATCGTTCACAATCTCAAGAAAAAAAGCTAAGTTTTCAAAGTTATTCCCAGCTTCCCAGTTCATGCTAATTGCTGATTTTATTCCTTCTTATAAAATGTCTTTTTAAATATTATATCATAGGCAGAAAAAAATTTTAGTAAAAAAATATGTACCCTCTGAGGTCTATCGTAACTTTTAAGGGACGATTTTTCTTTCCTTAATGAAAAAATTATTTTTTACATGATATTTTTTTAATTATTTTTCCTGTCCATTAAACACTGTTTGTAGCCAGTATACAAAATATCTTTGGGAAAAAAAAGTCAGGCATTAATGGGTTAATGTCATCAAACGTAATAACAAATAAGAGGCTGCAGAGAATTATTTTCTGAGACATTCCCAAATAAAGTTGTATAAAAGGAGAAATTAAGTTGTATAGTCTGCCCCGAATGGAGACTCGAACATAGAGAGATTTGGATCCAATTCAAAGTATTTGCTTTGACCCCTAACTGCTTTAATTTACGACCAAGCATTCGACGTCACACTTTATAATAAACAGTTATAAAATCAGTAAGAACTGTGGCAGTTTACTGCTTACCGTGGGAGCCATTTTTAACTGCTTGGTTGAATTTCACAATTTTATCAATGATTGATCTGTACTTTTCAAAATCCAGCTTGGTAATCAGTAATCTCTATTGCTGACACAAAAAATTCACGAATCTAATCTCAACCATCTTTCAGCAACGTAATAGCACACACTTGTGAGAGAAATGAATCTGTAGATATTCAGGCTGTGGGTTGATTTCTTTTCGTTAGTTGAGAAATTTTTACATGAAATTCAGTTTTTCGTCATTGCTGAGGACCCTTGTCGTTCAAGTTAAGTTGATTAAGAAGAAGGCCTTCAGTTGTTTAGCCTAGGTAAGTGATAATATCCAGGGAAATACCATCTGTTCCGGCCGATTTCAACTATGAAGGGAAGCTATCGTTAAATTGAGCTTGAACGAAAACTCCTTATTAAAAGAGAAGCATTTCTGCTAAGACAGGCTGCATGAGATGGGTACTTCTGCAGTAATTCAATCCATATCATCTAAAGAAATATGTAAAACGCAAAAAAGAACAAAAACAAAAAAACTATGGTCTCTGCTTAATGTCTGCTTGTAGTTTTTGTAGACTGGACAGTTGTTTACCATTCTGAGCTATTGATTCTCAATGGCAGTGAAACTTCATATTATTGAGCTATTTTAATGAGCTCAGAATGATGTAACAAATTTTCTGCTAACCAATAAATTGCTTTTGTCGAATTACAACACTAGCGGGATGAGAGTCGTTGGATTTCCCAATGGTGGTACTTTCGATATAGCTTGGCCGAGATCCGAGATGTCATCGAGGTTTGGTATGTCATTTGAATAGTTGCAGAGATCATCCCCGTGTAATGTAAAATAACCCAATTTTTTCACCCACATCTATGCATGTGGCCTCCGATTTATCGGAAGGAGTCCCGCTTGTTTAAGTATTTACAGCCATTTTGCTTTACCTTAGAAAGCTTAGGTTCTTCTCGACATTTGAGAACCTACTCCAGTGTTTTCTGCCATTCTATTCTTTCACGCTAAAAGATGGCAAGATGTTGGAATAGTTTGTCATGTCCATTCATATCATGCAAGGTAATTTGTTAACTATCCTATTGTTTACAAAATCACATTGTTAGTCTACTTGTCTACATCGCTCGATGACAGATTGTTTTCGTATTGAAGACTTGATAAAGACGATCACTGAGGCTGAACTGGCGTTATTCACTGAACACAATGAGGACAGCCTGCTACTTTACAACCCTATGTAAAAGAATATTTTTAAACTTTACTGTTTGTACATACATTTCATGCAAAAATTTAATTTTTTACCATATACTCGAGAAAATGAATATAAGTAAATGCATAAAGAAAAAAGTTTTAGATTCTTATTTAATTAAAAAATTATTGTTTAAAAAAGTGCTGTTGTTCAGAACAAGCCTTGCTCTGATATATGTCAGAGGCTGAAAAAAAAAAGTTTCACTGTCATGGTTTTAGTTACTAGACATCGTTCTTACATTAATTTCTTGTCAAGCCATTAAAATTTGGTGGGGAAGGTGCCAGTGGCATAAAAATGTTGCCTTTTTTGAAGCAAATTGCAAATCATTACCCGAGGAGTCCAGAATATAAGACTGTGAGTTTAAAAATGGCGGACAAGTTAAGCTGCGTTCGCACCGGCCTCAGATGGAGGCGCTTCTGCGCTATGTCTGAAAGAACAACCCCACCTGCCTGAAGCAATCAATGATTTTCAGCCCTCCCTGCAACTTCAATATCTAGGAAACTAAAGGATAGTTCGAAAGATAGAATGAAGGGGGGCAGTCGAGCTCGGGAACTAGGGAGGGTGAAGATAATACTCACAAATTGCATAGCTTTTATTTTAAGATTTAAATTTCCAGCAGAAAAGAAATTCAGCTCAGCGGGTATATTTGCTTGTTCATCTTTCGAGGTATTTATAATTTTCTTTTTACTCTAGGCTTAAAAAAAATGTTTTAAGAACAAGGGAAAATAAATTCCAAACAAATAAATTCTACCGTGAACGAATATTTGAACGTATCTCGGCTTTATTTTGATTTAAATAAGTGCAAAAATGCATACGACTGCATGTAATAAGCAGTTGGCGGAACGTATGGGGAAATTTTTCGTGGTAAATTAATGTTTTCCGGCGTTTTTACGACACCCCCCACCCAACTTTATTTCCTCCCATAAATCTAAGTTTAATTTAACGAAAACACGATGGTTTGTTTGTGCTTTTAAAGTTGTTTAGAGGCGGTTTAAAATCTCTTAAGCAAAGTTGTAAAAGATTTGTTTTATTCCTCTAATGCAGTTATTTTTCTTCCCGTTTTCTTTTCCCAATAAAGAATTGTGGGGCGAATAAGTACTTTTATGCTCCTTTTAAACACTTTACGCGGACATATTTTGCTTTTGATACTTTTTTATTCATAGTTATTGAAAAACGCAATTGTTTGTTAATTTGAATGCGAAAATTTCTGCTTCGTGTTTCTAAGGCCAAGCATTCTCACTGAAATAAATTACGTCTATTTCAAACATATATTTTTTTTCTATCAGTTAAGAAGTGTTTGCAAATACTGCAGCATCTAATAGGATCTCAGGAATCGAATTTGAGATCTTCCGATCCTATGTTCTGTGCGTTACCTTCAGACCAGACCACGTGTTTAGAGCTGCGCTGCTCTGATAAGTTCTATGCCTCAGAGCCAGACTAACGTAGGTCCATTTTCGTTCCTTTTCAGAAGAGCTCGAAAATGTTTGTCTGATCGATGGAAAGGATGGGACTTTCGCCCTTTTAACGCTGCTAAATAATTGTGAAATAATTTCTTTTTACGTTCTTATGGTTCGATGTGGAATAAGATTCTACACACAAGGTAAGTAACACAGTGAAAATGGCTATTTTTTGACTTATGCTAGTCTAGCTCTGTTGTACAGAGTTGATATTGACAATGTTTTCTTCCGTTTTGAACAATAGGAAAGGGCAATTGGAAGGAATTTGGGGCTGGGGTAATTTTTGTAGTCGTTTTTTCAAAATTATTCTAATTCAAATCCTCCGCAATCACCTTTTTCTATTATTCGAAAAAGCGATAAATATTGTCAATGTCAGAGGTCAACTTAACAATGTTGCACTATATTGTCCGTCCGTGAAAGCCGCGCCTAGCACTATGGAACCATTCCACTTAAAAAATGGGTGATGGGTTGTAAGTGGGAGCTTTCCCAAGTTTTCAATTTACAACTTGCATTAGCTTTAATTTTGACATATTCAACTAAACTTTGTATTTGAAATTAGCAGCGTTTTGCGTTGTTCGATACTGCTCAAAATGCTTCTTATTATTCTTCCCCTTATTGTTTAAAAAGTGGACCCTGAATCAAATGTATGAAGGCACAAAACTGCAAACGGCAGGGTCTCATTTTGGGCTCAGATGCAAATACGACTTTTGTATTTTAAAGGAAGTAATATTGTGCTTAAAGCATTTTCTTTTTAAAAATTAACATAACCTGTGTATACTTTTTCTTATTTTTCTATTGCAGGAACTGCAAATCGAAATGGTTGGTCATCACTTCAAAATATGAATTCTTTATTTGTAACATTTTTGAAACGTGTCAAAGCGTCCATCTTTTCCTGAATAAAGTTTCATGTATATTGTAATTCAATGATTGAACTTCTCACATTCATTTTTAATAGTTCTAAGTTGTGCTACCTGGTGGTTTTACCTTGGGACAAAGTACAAGTTTAATTTTCCTTATTATTACTTTTTTTGTATTAGATATAAGACTGAAACCTATTTACTAATACAGGCAATAAAAGAAAAAATAAAGAGAGAAAGAAAAACAATTAAATTTTGTAAATACAGTGATCCTGTGAGTGTTCAGAGAAGAGAATCTGCTGTGACTGATTAAGAAAAATAAAGAGTGCCCCAAAAGGGGCAATTCTCCTCTAAGAAACATATTATACTCCCAACCTGAAATTTCAACCGTAAAGTAGTTTCTGATTGTTCCCAATGACATGAATTTGATGGTTCTGCTCAACTGCATCAACAGCAGTCGCTCAGCATAATTGAATGTCCCTTATCTGGAATCAATAGAGCTAAAAACGAGTCATGGTCATAGCCTTCTCTGATATCCCTGCTAAATTTGCTGTAAACAACCCCAAAGGAGCATAATCAAAGCTCCAACTGAAACCCTGTTCATTCCGGTGAATCGCAAATCACTTTTTTGGAAATTCAGAATTTATAGTTGTTAAAAAAACGCCCCTACAAACTCACATATACCACAAACAGATTTATTCAAATCAAAAAAATATTTGGGTTTTTCTGCCAGTTTTTTAGATTAAGGATTTTTTTTTTTAATTTCAAGTTGACTGATGTAAACACTGAAATTCTATATTTTAGTTGAAAAAAATTAAGCTCTTATGCAATATTTTGGTCTTCCAAAAAGCACTCAAAGGAAAAAAAACAGATTTTGACAGTAAAAGTTTATTTGTGAACAAATTAATTTCACTATTGCACTGAGTGGCATGAAAAATGCTTCTGTTAGTTCTTAAGTTATATGACTTTCTGAATCCAAACATAATCGCAGTTTCCATCAAATTTCTCGCCCCCCCCTCAAACTTCACTTTTTTGAAAAAGCCCCCCCCCCCCAACTATTTCACAGCCATTATTTCGATCTGGAGGGAAAGCGATCTTCATATTAACTGTTAACATTCTTCTGAAGTTCTAGAGAGATGAGAAATACAAACGCGCAATAATTTGTAGAGGAAGATTTCAGGTGTATTGGGGGGAGGGGGGAAATGCTTTTCAAATCATCAAAACTTATTTTTTTTTTCTGTTTTTCTTTTTTTTATTTTTTTTTTATTTTTTTTTATGCTTTTCAAATCATCAAAACTTATTTTTTTTTTTTCTGCGTAAAACCAGAGTATCGATCTCACTCGTATAAGTCACGTATCCAATTTTCTCGAGTTTCAGGCTGCAAAAAAAAAAAAAAAAATCTTTTAAGCATCACACATGTTGCATAGGAATCGCAAGTAGGAATTTTCAGTAAAAATACATTCACAGCAGTCTCAGCAAATTAGAGAAATGCAATCTGATACTAGAAAATAGATTGGTAAAGTCATCAAAGTTGTCAAATCTAACAAATATTTGCTTTCTTGTAAAGTAACTGTGTGTTGTGTAATCTCGATTGAAAAGATTGTCCTTTTAGAGCTGAAAAATTACCTGAAGACACTTGTGAGGAATCGTGGGTTAAATGTGTTATGAACCAAATGTGAAAGCACTTAGATTCTGCCAGGGCTGAAGAAACAGTCCTGCAATTTTTCCGTAATAAATAAATTATCTATATATAGTTTTTTTGCATATTGTTTTATCCCGTTCTTCTGCTTAAAGCGGTTGAAATTAATTTTATGCCTTTTCTTTTTAAATTTATTTTGAATTCCAATATTTGCACCTTAGTTTTTTTTTAATGTGTATTCTGCAGGTTTTCTTTTTTTGTCTCCAAAATTTCGTTTTCGAATTGAAATAACTGATATTGCAAAATGTTTTGTCACCTCTTATTTAATAAACTTGCTGTAGTTGTTAACAAAGGTCAAAACTTTAGATTTCTCAACCATATTCACATCTTACTCTTTTTCTGTCTCCCTACACATGCATTGCACATACGCAATGCTGCAGCTGAAAAAGAAGTTTGAGGGGGGCGGGGGGATCGCCAAAAGAAAAGGAACCAATTTACATTACCTTTGAATTATTTTCACGATAAAAAGCCAGCTATCTGGGCCACATATGTGTGGAAAGGGGTGTCCGCCCCCCTCTTCCCTCCGGAACTACAGCATTATGCATGAAAATATATCTTAATATGTTTTAGTACATATTTATTTTATTTTTTTTTTGTATTAAAGATTAAGGAAAGAAAGAAAGTGAAACAAAGAAATGATCGGAAATCATGTAGAAAATTGATATTCAATTTAGAAAGTTGATAAAGTTGATAATAATAGCTAGGAAAAATGCCTCTTTTAAATGTCTAATTAGTGAACATGTTTTTTTTTTAATAACTATGACAAATTGAAAATTATTGACTGAATAAAAAATAATTTTGAAGTTCCTTAAAGAAATAGAGCGCTTTTAAACCATCCACTATTTCTTGACGAAAAATTAATTGAAGTAAAACCATTAAACATTCTCACAGTGTAGAAAGCCACCGACTCCACAGTTTGCGAAACAAACCCCTCCTCGAGGATGTCCTATAAAACTTTGCATGCCGAAACTTCAACGCACTGCTCTTACTTATTTTTAACACGTGCTTGTGGACTCATGGATAATGCATCCGCTTATTAAATTAAGCCCTTCCGGGGCTGTGGGCGACCGACTGCCCCTGGAATACGGAAAAGATCGCGACTCAAAATAATCCAGACTCCCTTTTCTGTGAGATGCTGGAAAAACGGGAGGTACACCAACCCTGCCACGAGCGTTTCCGATGCGGCTTGGAATTCGTATAATGGCTGGCTGGAGGGGGATTGTGTATATCGGCTATTACGTTAATTAATTGGTTTTTAGGCTCGTGGTGTAGGTATCAATTCCAATGAACGAAAAACATGCACGCAAATAGGATTTGTTTGGAATAAGCGCGTCAACAAGAAGTTTCCGTTGTGGAGGAAAGGTTGCAGTGGAAGTATTCTTGGTCGGTGGTGTGGGCTTTTTCTGGTATCGAATTAGTCCGGTAATGAATCAGTGTTCAATTAATTAGAACGCTTTGTATGTTTTAGTATGCATATAAGTTCATAAGGCAAATAACTACGTAATGAGTCGTAGACAAAGCAACTTTATGTATTATGCTAAACCACCAGTTTTGATTTTAATTTCCTTTTTACAACTTTTTTTGGGATGTATTTTGCTTTTGCAGATGCTATCTCCCCACTCCACCTCCTACATGCACACGAATCCACAGAGAGTGTTTTTTAAATTATTGCTTTAATGTCAAATTTTTAATTACTATGCATACCTTCGTAGAAATAAAAAATAAAAATAAAAACAGTGTACATGAAGTATCCATGGGGTAGATAAAATCATAAATTCACCGCTATGATGAAGCTTCTCAACACCAGCCGCCATGGCTAGATTAGACGTTTTCGGTTGTTGCCTCATAACTAAATTCCATTTGTAATTAGATGTGTTCCTCAATCAGTAGTAGAATTTTTCACGTGTTTACATTTTCTGCCATATGCTGGTCTGTTCGGGAAAATTCAAATAACTATTCGTTATGTAATTCATTCTCAAATTATTATTTCTAAATTATTACAGGTATTGTTGCATAGGTGGAACTTTATAAAACGTCTGTTTATTAATTTATTTATTTACATCACATATTTCGAGCTCGTGTACTTGGTCACTCGACCCGTTTAGGAACTCACGTCCAATATGACAGATAGTACAAGACAGAAACATAGTACAGGACAGAGTTTACTCTCACGGAAAAGGAAGTTACAACCAGAGCGAGGACGGGAATCGAGCCCGACGTCCTGGGCTTGCTAAAGTGACGCGCAGACATACAGCGCCGCCAGGACCCCCACGTCTGACTTAAACCGTAATGTATACTTCTTTACAACAACAGACATGGTTGCAGTGAACTCATTTCACTTCGCAATTACATTACAGGTTTTCATCTCGAAAAAATCAGTCGCTCAGAGCCATTAAATGCTTCCTAAACAAGATACTCCAATTCAGAAGCACACGCTGGAACCAAAACCTCCTTCCCCCTCCCCCGGAAATGAGAAGTTTTTTTTTTTTTTTTTTGAGCAATGACAAATTGCTTGTTTTCTTTTTCAAACGTCTTCTTCTCAACACGTCGTGTAGTCCCTCTTTCAGACATGCTGTCTGCCAACGTCTCGTGTCCCAGTGCTCCATCAGCCTATACCTATGATCACCGGCCCCACCGTAGGATCAAACCCGGGAGGCCAAAGCGCACTCACACACTGTAAGGATGTCAGGGTGCTGGCAGTACAGGACCTCAGTCCGCTCGTACGGGAACATGGAATGATTTTTGAACGAACAATGGCAACAGGACTGAACAGAGAGGAGCGGGGTGCTGTCGGCCGAATAGGTGTGGTTGTGTTTTGTTGAAATGCCTGTGGTGTTCTCCAATAGTATATCGAGTGGGTTTTTGCCTTTGGGTATATTATTTTGGTCTATAAAAAAGAGCTGCAGTTTAGGATGCATCTAAAAGAGCTGCAGTTTAGGACTAATAGACGGATAAATGCAGAGGTATGTGTGGTTTTTTATCATTATTTATGCAATGTACTTAATTATTTTATTGATAGAAGGTACAAATTAAAATTTTCGTCTATATCCCGCTAGCATTTTAACGGTTGGAACGCAAGTGTATTTATGTTATTTTTATCAAACATTATACATGCTTAAATTGGTAGAATATTCAACTGTAAATTTGTGTCAAGGGTGCAGTCACTTTGAAGAATTTATTGTAATTTATGATAGTTAAGACGCAAGCATAAATTTTTCCTCGCGAGTGAATCTAATTTTGGGATTTGGCTGTTTCTCAACAAGGAATATGGCGTATTTGGTTGAAGCAAAGAAAGAGGATTTGCAGTGCCTTGCAGTTGAATTGGGCCGGGATGAGAATCGTAGATTTAGAAAACCTTATTAGGAGTAGTAAAAACAACGAGGGAGAGGAAAATGGTAAATGTCGAATTCGAAAAACTGAAATTAGAGAGGACCAGAACAGAAGATCTCTTAAATGTCAGCCAAACGGCTGATGTAAACCATGGATTTTTGATTGCGAAATTGATGCTGAAATTTAATCCAAACGAGGACGATTTTGCATTATACTTAGCAATATTTGAGCTTCAAGCGAAAAGACTCCGGATCAACTCAAAGCACTGGATATCTGGTATGCTGTCTCTTTTACCATATGAGATTGTTCAAACTTCAGCGTGTGAATCCGAAGAAAATTTTGAATACATGAAGATTTAAATTCAGATTAAGTAAGGAAGTAAAGCAAGGAAGTAAGCATGCAATTTTGAAGTTTAAAAACTACAGCAACAAAATTCAAAGTACATTATTAGGTAGAACATTGAAAAAGGCAATAACTTAATCCTAAAGGTTTTGAAACAAAACGATTATTTATGTCACTTTGAATTTTTGAAATTGAAAATTCATTTAAGTGCTCATTTATTGGTCGATCCAAGGGCGGATCCAGCTTCTGGATAAGGATGGGGTCATTTTCGGAAAGGGGGGGGGGTCAAAGTGCAATTTTTGTGGAAAAATGGGTTGTTTTGGCAGTTTTTCGTAATATAGATCCAAAAAAATGCAATTTTTTGGTATATTTGGTCTGTTAAGGGGGGGGGGTTATGATGCGCCTTCTGGATTCGCGAATGGGTCGATCTACCCTATCTTCCCCTTCAGTAGGGAACTAGAGATAAGAGCATTACAAAGGGCCTGGCAACGACCAAGGAAAATAAATATTCAGAGAAGTTTTGGCTGTTTTCTGTATCTTTTGGGTTCTAAAATTAAAAGTATTTATAGCTTAAAATTTCTAAAATGCATTTTTAAACGGAAAAAAAAAGAAAGAAATGACACTAAAAAAACTTTTTTCTTCTTTTTGAGAACTACAGTTCTTTTTTCCCCCTCCACGAGCCTGATGCGATCAATTCCAGAAAAGATTCGTGATAAATTTTCCGCCCATTCCGAAAAGCTGTTCGAACTTCCGATCCGAACATTAACGGTGTTTATGGCTGCGCTCTATTAACTGACGACGATACCGTTCTTCAATTAGGGACACTAATGAATATAAAGAACTAGTTCCTAATACCTTCAATGGCCAATCGGAAGGCAGAAAACAGCTCACTGTTCTTATACGGATTTGTATTCACTAATGTTCAGTTCTTTTAAATTGCTCCTAGTTGCGATTCTTCGTATCTTTGCTGTATAGGGGAGAGTGGTAATGAATGGGCCATGGTGATAAATGGGCCACTAACAAAATATGAAAAAGTATTTGCATAAATTTTTTTTTGATGACACCAAAAGATGTAGCTATTTGTTCTACTAAACTCATCCAATTTTCATTCGTTTGCGCTGAGCCATTTTCAAACTAGAGTGGCATGGTCAAGAATCTGACTGAAAAGTAAGTTTTTCCCTTTTTAGTAAAACATTTCCTAGCTAAAATGTACCAAGTATTTCACTGCATACATATGTATAAGCCAGTCTTTCCATATCTATAAACTAATCTTAAGATGTATTTTGATGTTATTTAAATTCAATGTACTCAAAAAACCTAAATGTATTCCAAAAGTATAGGTGGGGCTGAATGGGCCACTATGTCATGGTAATGAATGGGCCACCTAAATATTGTTTTTCTTCCTTTTCTTTGGATTTTCGCATTAATATGAAACACAACTGACTGTCATAGATAAAGATTACTGTCGTCAAAATAGGTTTGTAGTAACTTCTAAATATAATTTGCAGATCTATATTTTATTCCTATAGTACAATAGACCTCTGATCGCAGTGCGTGGCTTGAAAAAGCCCCCTATCTCCTTCATATTATATTCCTCACAGTACAATTTCATTTTCTTTCTTCGTAACTTGAGTTAGATATTTCTTATTCCCGATGTCTAGTAAATTTAAAAAAAAAATTTGAATTTTGACAAGTTTGAAAATGAAGATGAAGTTTTTGAAAGTGATTTTTAATATTATTTTTGAAATGTCTAAATTTTGTTAAATCGTAGTGTGCATTATCTGTTATTTTATATATATATATATATATACTAGCCGGGTACCCGGCCCTGCCCGGGTTTCTGTGGGTGTAGGGTGGTTTGTTGAAACCCATTCATAAATTTCCCAACACTAAAGTGCATATCTATAAACATAATAGCTACTTCTGTAAACAATGGCTATGTTATGGATAAACTATAAAAAAATAATGCAAGCTAAAAAAAAATAGCAAGCTACAAATAATGTTTGAGTAAATAGGAAATGTTATAAGCTTGGTATATTAAAATAAATATATATTTACAGTATCAATCGCACTGAAATTAACCATTTCCAAATATTGCTCGTTAAATAAGTCCCATTATTAGTTTCTATCCTCGTGACAACATTGGTGAGGTGAAAACATCTTATGTACCTAATTTAGAAATTTTTTTGACTATAAACACTTTCTATTCTCTAACTATTGCCAAAATCAATTCCCTTTTTATTTACCACGTTAGCGATTATTGGCATAAATGAATATAAAAATCCTAAGAAAGCAATAAATTTCATACTTACTCCAGCGAAGCCTAGGTTCAAAATTTTCACCATGATTACTATTAATATTGTTGTTGCATGGCAACCAAATTTTTGCAACAATGCACTGAAAATTTAATTATTTAATGGGGAAATTAAATGAAATTTACTATTTTCCATAATAACTTTTTTAAACTAAGCTTTTTAGAAATAAATTATAGCTTATCCTGCTCTCTGTTACTGTAGCTATCTAACGGTGCAAAAATGGTTAAAATCGGTCCAGTAGTTTGGAAGATTACCCCGGAAATACGTTTTCAAAAGTTGTCTTTTATGTATATAGATATTTGATGTTATTTATTTCTTACAATCTCATTATTTAGTCATTTTTCTGCTACAATTGCTATGCATCAGTTTTATTTTAATTGCATCAGTTTTGATGTTTATATAATTTTAAATCAGTATGATTTCGTATCATCATGTCAAGTGCCACATTTATTTTGTCATATTCAGCAAATAAAAGATTAAATCCACATGTTTTCATTGAATTCATTTAGTGGCCCATTCATTACCTTCGATGGCCCATTCAACCCCATAGGTGGGGTTGAATGGGCCAAATTTCAAAATTTTTATTTTCTATTATAATTCATTATAGACAGGTGCTAATCCAACTTTTATGACTTTTTTAGATAGCTAGATAAGTAAAGTAACTAAAACAACAATTTAGAGTTATAACAAAGTGTTAGAAAAAATTACAAAAATTCAAAACCAAAAAGTGGCCCATTCATTACCACTCTCCCCTACTTATTTTCATTGAACCAAGTGGAAAATAAATATTACTCAATAGTTTTTTACCGAATACTATACCATGTTTCTGATAAGTCTTGCATCTCGTAAATGATACCAATTTTCCTGTTATTTGGATTAGTGTCTCGTTAAACGGTTTTACTTTCAACACAAACCTTTTCATCAATATGAATATGGAGCATATATAGTGGTATAGTAAATTATAAAATGAAATTAATTGCACTTTTTATTGCCTTAGTTTTCTATAAATATTCTCACTTCGAATTTAACAACTTTAAATTTCTTTTTTTTTTTAATTTGTATTTTCCATTGAACTGTCCAACTTTAAGAGATATTTTAAACTCTTCGATGCATTATAAGGCTTAATGAAAACAGGTGTTGTTTACTAAATTCAGCATTAAAACTTTTTCGGCACTTTTGAACAAATCAGTTAAAGGTAGCAAATCCTTGAGTTTATAGTGTTTGTTTTTATTTTATTTAATAATATTTTTTTTAATTTAATTTATTTTTGAGATGGGCTACTACGGTAGCTGGTCAGCAATACGTCTTTATTCATAATAGTTATTAATGTCTTGATCATAATGTAACAAATTACAACTAAAAGCGTGTTTAAAACATAATGCCTTTTTAGTCTTCTCTGTTTAGTAGAAGATTGAACAAAAGTTCGAACTAGCGTGAATGTTTTTCAGGAGTGCTTTATTTTTTTTTGTACTTATATTGTTGCAGATGAAATGTTTAAATTTCAACTATAAATTAAACACACTATAATATAAATATGTTAAAATTGCTCCAATAGCGATTGGATGTGTATACACGTGTTTCGTGGTTAAATATAACCTTTAATCAATGAAAATGAATGAGATGAGAGATGGCCATACTTTCGATAACAGCTTTGTGGCTTTTTTCAGATGTTCTTCATTTCTATCTTTTTTGCAAATATGTAATTTTAACATTGTTGTAACGCTTTCAGTTTTGATGCTGTTTTGAACCGGAAGTTGCTGACTAAGTTTGAACCCTTTCTGTATAAGACAAGAATTCCTTTCCAAAAGGAAGATTTTTGATGTTGATTTGTTGAAACTTGGTTTACTTAAAACAAGATCGAAATTTCTGTAACTTAGCCTTTTTTGGGGGATTAGATTTTCGGTAATGACATTATAAAAACATGCAATTCTAACCCAATAAATGCATTTTCTACTAGAAACAGTATGAACAACCTATTTTTGGTGACAAAATAATATTAATAGATTGATATAAAACTTTGATTTTACTAATAACTGTTGATGATTACAAATTAGACTTGTTTTCCAATTAAACTTTTCGTCAAAAACTCGGAGGTAAAAAAACTGTTGAGGATTGAAAAATCACTGCACAACTGTAATGGCAATTCAACTGCTTTTTGAACGATCATTAAATAAGATAGGAGTAGCTTTTGTACAGGAAGGGTTTGAATTTTACTCTTTATTTCTGTGATTAAAGTTTAGTATAATGTTGTTTCTCTATCTTTTTTTCCCCTCTGGGAACTTGAATAAGACGCGATTTGCTAAGAAAAAAGCAGGAGCACAGTATAGCATCCAAAACAAAACTAATAAATATTTCACTTCGTTACTTTCTAAACGACCGTAAAAAAAGGAGAGAAGAAAAGAAGCAAAAAACCTCACCATCAAAAGCAAAAGGTTAAGAAATTCGTACTGAATCGCTCTGGAGCAGCATCCCGTTACTATGGGAACGGGGGGCGGAGCCTCGAATGCGCCTTTCCATCAAACGGCGGCGGCCAATTCATTGGGCGACACGGCAACATACGTGACGCCGTTTGACGCTGATTGGATGTTGTGCTCCCGAAACTGGCTCTGGTTACCTTGGCGACAAATGGACCGGTTGAATTGGAGAGGACCTGAGGGAAAAGAAGCTTGACACTGGCGCGTTTTTCTGTTTGGGGCTTCTTTATTTTTATCCGTCCGAATGCGAACAATAGAAATCATTTAGACGTTCACTTTCAACTGGGTGTGTTTTTTGTGCGAGATATAGCCGCTCGCTTCCGATCGCCTGTTGCAGAGCGCGTATTTTTCCATTTCACTTTGAACGTTTCGCGACTCGGCATTTCATCTCTGATCGAGCTTCATGGAAGTGACTTAGCCATCATTTGAGCGATATCGTATTCATTTCGTTTCAATTCCCCTCAATTGTTGATGCTTTTAATAGGATAATTTCAAATTCACGTACATACTTTTAAACGGAGAAACAAATTATAGGACTCAGTTACGAAAAGGTTCCAGCCTCGAAAATGTTGCAAAATGAAATTCGAATCAGAACCGATTTCTTTTTAAAAAAATGTTAAGTTAAAACAGTTTTTATGTACATTTATAACCTGCATTCATAAATAAACCTAATTTTAATAACTAGCATTGAAATAAAAATTATTCTTGTGATAAGAATTTTATAATAGTTTTTTGTTGTTGGGATAAAAAATACAATGACATCTAAGGTGATTATTATCTGCACAAAAAAAGAAAAGAAAAAAGCATGTGTGTGTGTATGTTTGTTCTCTACACAAATCCGCAATTTACTTCAGATCTTTATCAAATTTACTAGGGAGATATTTTGGCTTAAGTTTTTTTTTCTTCAAAAGTTAAGTTTCAAACTGCTCAAATTTTAATTTTAGGACAGGACCAAAAATTGATATTTTTATGCAGTTTTTATACGAAACAACTGCTATCGTACCGTTTATACCTAAAGAAAGCCCGAAAAAAAATTACTAGTTTAAAAAATATAGATAGATTAATAGTATAGAAACCTAGAAAAAACGATGTTTTCTATAGGTTTCGCACTTTGAAGTACCTTTATTAACTAGAGAAGGAGTTGTGAGTATTTTTTAAGTCTGTGAAACATTTTTATTCGAATGTAAACTAATTCAAGTCCTGCAATTGCTTTCAGCATCAATGCATCTTCGGCGATAGTTAATCTAGTTAATAGTTTTTCTGTTTGACTACCTTTTTTCGAGAGCTATTTATTATTATTATTATTATCATTTATTTTTTTATTTTTTTTTTTTTTTGCAGATGGCAGACAACAAATAAGAATTATATTTTTCACTTTGTTCGTTGCTATTAACTGTAATCTTGACTTTTTAAATTATTATTACAGTCATTGTGTTCGGCGAAACTGCTCTAATAATTCTGATGCATATTTTTGGGGAATATTGTCCTAAAAAGGGGCTTTTTTTTTGGGATATTGTTCCAATCCTAATGATAATTTTAGAGAGGCTGTTGATGTGTTTTGAAAGTATCTATTATACTGAAAGGAGTTTTACAGGTACTTATTTCCTGAGCCAGCTAGAGATTTTTTAGAGGGTCAGCTGATATTATTTGACAACTGCTACCCTTATTTTGTCACAGATTTTTAGAGACTGGGGTTGTTCTTCTAATAGGGATTTTAAGAGAATGTTTTCTTTTCTGATGGAGTATTTTTGAAACTATTGCCTTCATTCTAATGGGAGTTTTTAAGGACTCTTTTTCTTACTCTGATTCCAATTTTTAACGGAGATAAATAATAAAAAGAAGGAATGTTTTTTTTTTTTTAAAGTAATCCTCTCAGTCGACATAGATATTAAAAATATATAATTCTCCTATTTTGAACAAATATACATTGTAAAAAATGAATGTTGTTTTTACGGTATAATGCAGCTAATTTTATAGTAATAAACTGTAAAAATTGCTACTTTTACAGTACTAAACAGTAAAATTGCTAATTTAGCAGTTTATAACCGTGCATTTTAGTTTTAAACTGAAGACTCTGCTGCCAGTATTATGTTGTTGTTTTTACAGTATAACACAGCTAAATTTTACGGTAATAAACTGTAAAATTTTGAATTTTACAGTTAGAAACCGTAAAATTGCTTATTTTACAATTTATTACTGTGCATTTTACAGTTTTAAATTGTAACCTCGGCTGCCAGTTCATTTTATGCAGTGTATGCATACTTTCAGACTTTTTTGTTGATTTGACATTTTGACAATGTTGCAACATTTTTTATGTGTCTATACTTTTTTTCCTTAGCAAAGTGCTTTTAGATAAGCTGTAATTTTCAAAGAACAAAAGTCTTGAATAAAATAATTACTTATAATTGAAAAAATAAATTTAAATTGAAAACACTCCTAAATGAGAGTGCCCACCAAAGCATTTCTTTAGTACCAACCCTTTGTTTATTATCGTTTGTTATTAAAATTTCTTAGTTTATCCTATTCGCAACTCCAGCGAACTATAGGGGACACTGCGGCCACTGTCTATGAGAGGTGAAGCAAACGCATGCCGTTTTGTTTTTATTGCATCTAAGCCAAATGAATTAGTGTTATTTAATCATATGTAGGATTTTTTTGTTCTTTACTCTTTTGAAATGAGCAAGCATTACAAACTACCTATGTTTTGACCAAGACCAATTAGTTTTGACACCCAAAACATACGTGGAATGCACTGTTTTAATTCTGGAAGGAATTTTGTAAATTCCGCAAGGTGGCGTATTCGAGCTCTGGAGTTGCGAACTATAAGGAAGATGAACGTTGCCATACAACATTCATTAAGAATGTTTTATAGTGATAAAACTTTTGGATTTCTTTTGTAGACAAATTTTTTGCAGCCAAAGGGCGAGAAGAAATGTATTTATTTAATGAAAAACTAAAGAAACAAAAAGAAAGGGATAGGACATCAAGTATGATCAAATCCAGTGAGAACAATAAGCAATTCTTAATTGCTCACCAATTCGTGATCGCTCAAAATCTGCATGTTTCTTTTAAGGGTTGTAATTTTTTTAGTAAGGAAGTGTGGGGGGCATTTAGCTTAAGAAAAACAATACAACACCATAGATTTATTCTTCAAATAAGATGCCTCACATTGTAATTATTATTATTTGGTTTATGTTTAAAAATGATCTATTTAATTTTAAAACGAGTTAAGGTTTTGAACTCTCATACTTTTTTTTTTTTTTTACATAATTAAAGGGTCAAAAAACGCATCCAGTTTCACTTTGAAAACGTTACTTTGTTTTAAAATTATTCCTTATCAATATAGAATTTTTTTTCTTATGCTTGTGCCATGTACTTATACAGCTTGTCATTGCCAGCTTGTCATTGCCCTTGATTGTCATTGCCTTTCATCAGCTATGAAAAGAGATAATCTATAATTTATGATTCTGACATAATTAATCAAATTCATTCCATATGCATAATTTGCTCGGTTTAGTGTAATTTGCCTGATACACTTGCGACGACTGTAGTAACATAGTTAAATAACAAAACATCAACATTTTATCACGGCTGATCTACACCTCTTCTTTCGCATTTCCAAGACAAGCAACCTCAAACAATGTGACTGACATCACGTTTTCATACACAAAACACCCTCCGTTGCCATAGCAACCCTTCTTGCTCTTGGAAAGACCACTAAATTGCATATGTGGTATTTGCTATTAGTTATCTAAGGCAGGGATTCAAGTGAAACAGCACTGCGATCGCTTCGAATACCAATCGCTACTGGAAGTGAATTACATTATCATCAACTTAACTTGGCATGACGTCACTACGGGTGGAGCCAATAAGAGCTCACAAGCACTCAGCGATCTCCTCTTATTCGCCAAGTAGGCTGTGACGTTTTATCTAGCTCGTTTTTCATAGGCAAACGTCACGATGTTTTTATCAAGAAACGTTCTAATGTAATTCATTTCCAGTAGCGATTGTAATTTGCGATGGCCTGTTTCACTTGAATCCCTGCCTTACTCATTTCTGTGGCTTTTGCTTTTGATGAATTTTTTTTTTTTTTTTGAAATTGAAATGAGAAGACCAACACTGCAAAAAATGAACTGTTGTTTTTACAATATAATACTGGCAGCCAAGATTCCAATTTAAAACTGGAAAATGCACGGTAATAAACTGTATAACTGCCAATTTTACAGTGTCTTACTGTTAGAAATTTTACAGTTCATTGCCGTAAGATTTAGTTGTATTATGCTGTAGAAACAACAGTGCAATACTGGCAGCAGAGGTTCCAGTTTAAAACTGCCAAATGCAAGGTAATAAACTGTAAAATTAGTAATTTTGAAGTATATTACTATAAAATTAGCTGCATTATATTGTAAAAACATTATTTTTTTACAGTGTCTTCTGCTTTTTCTTATAAGTTTTGTATGACAACACTTCTCTCGGAGCTACTTCGTGACGTTTCGGTTGAAAACTCAAATCGATATGATAGAATACTTGAACGTATTAAATTTCATTGCATGTTTTTCTAATTTTCTTACAATTTTCGAATGTCAACACTCTCCTCAGCGCTATTTAGCCACACTGTTAAAAAAAACCTGAATTTTCAGGAAGATTTTTACTGATTTTAACAGTAAATTTCCGTTTTCGTTTCAAAACAGAACTTTTCCTTGAAAAAACGGAACTATTCCATGAATTACCAAGTTGGAGAAACAAAAAACGGAATTTACCCGGTTTTGTGGCTGAAATATAACCGAACGAGTGAGGTAGAAACAGTCTGAAGAGACTTGGCGCACGCGCAGAAACGACGGCAGCATTTTTTTTTCGGCAGCATAAATGATTCATAACTGAATCAAAGTGCGCAGCAAAAGTAACGCAAAGTCATCGAGAATTAATATGCATGTTTACGCTTCTGTGAAAGCGACTAGTATTATTCGCATTAGCATGGAAAAGAGGACATCTGGTGTCTCGTCGTTTGGATAGCTACTTTACAAAAAACATCACAGTCGAATGTTACTTAATCGCGTTCCTCAGGACGTTATTATGTGTGCCATTTTGTTTGCATTTGAAAATGCTTCGTCGAAGAGCGTTGACTGTTATAGCATTCGGAGAAGAATTATTCCAGGATTCTGCGTAGTTAATCAAATTGACTGGAAAAATAATTTGGATCTTTTCATCTGATTATTCGGTGTCCAGCATTTCCTAGCTCAACATTTTTAAGAAGACTTCGTTTATCGCAATGGATATAATCAAAATGGGCAACAAAAGGGCGTGTTAGTATATTTTAAAATCTACTCGCTCTATTGTTGCCTTTTTTGAGCCACCAAAGTTGAAAATTTTTATTTAAGAGGTAAGATTTTTTATTTTTGTTACTGCTATTTTTATTTTAATCTGAGTCCAGACTTAACAGTTAGTTATTTCATGATGTAAACCAATTGTGCATTTTAGTAGTTGCATGTATAAACTTACTGGTGCTGAGGGTTAGTAAAATTTAGTAAAATGATTTTTGTAATTTTATATCAAGATTTAAAAGCTTAGTTTCAAAACTTAGCTTTTTTACTTTATGACTTTACTTCGTTAATGTGACGAAATTAATGTTGTCAAAACTACGAAAATGATTGTCAATTTGACGATACTAGGATAAAGAAATATTTCGCTACATTTGACGAAATTCATCCCCAAAAAAATGACGAAATGTTCGCTCGGGGTATATTCTTGGAAGTGATTTCATCAAAAACAAAGAAAATTCGTTAATTTTGAGAGTGCATTTCTGAAAGTGTTGATCACTATGAACACCATAACGTAAATATATATGAAAATAGAGGAAATCAGTAACAATACAGGATTTTTTTTTTAAGGAACCACGAATGTTTCAAATTCAGAAAGGAAAAAAAGAACTTTCGGAAGAACTTAATTTTTATTCAAACATAAGAGAAACTATTTTTAAAAGAATGCACCTTGTTAATACTTTTTAATTTTTTGAATTTATGTCGTTCAGAAATACTATGCATTGATCATTCCATCTTCAAAATATTTGAGTATTTTATGCGAGATTGATGTAATCTTTTCAAAAAAATCCTGTTATTTTAATGAACTAAAATTTTTAATGAAAAAAAAAAAGCCAATTCTTGTATTGCTTTAGTATTTTTTTTAAAGGCAAGATGTTTAAAAGTTTGAAGTATATGAGCGGATATTTTCAAACTTTTTCTAAAAAACAAAATTCGTAAGAGTTTTAAGTTTACATTTATAATTTTCCGTTGAGCTAGTTTACGCTCTTTTTTTAATTGCTCTATTTTTCTGTTTCTCATTTTCCCATATTTTAATCCCCCACATGTTTACGTTATAGGCTTATACCTATACGCTTATACTTATATATGCAAGATGGAAAATTATTGAAATTTTGCAAAATAAACAAGCGCTTTTATAGCAGCTTAATATTAATAGCAAATAATATATGAAAGTTTAATAAATTAGTCCTTTAAGTGGCGTAAAATGTGTAGATTGGAAAAAACAACAAATGAACAAATTAAAACTTTAAGAAACTTTAGAGAAACATTTGAAAATTTACGAAACATGTTTGTTCTTTTTATATGTTTATATTGTTTCGCAAATTTTCAAATATTTCTTAAAATTTCAATTTGTGCATTTGTTGTTCTACACAATCTACGCATTTTGCGACACTTAAAGGACTAATTTATTGAACTTCCATAGATAATTTGCTATTGATATTAAGCTGCTATAAAAGCGCTTGTTAATTTGCAAAATTTAAATAATTTTCCATCTTGCATGTATACATATAAGTCAAAGCGTATAGGTATACGCCTATAACGTATAAGCGGGGATAATAAGAACCGAAAAAATGAAGAACGGAGAATTACGAAACGGAAAAATGACGAACGCTCCGTTCGTAATTTTTCCGTAAAATCACGGAAATATAATTAACGAAACGGAAACACTCCGGCAACTCAGCTGCCGTATATTTTTTCGTTATTTTCAGGAAATTTTTTTAACAGTGCACATTTCGATTGCAAACGCAAATCAAATGATGGAATACTTGAGCGCATTAAACTTCATCTGATATTTTCCTCAAATTCGTTAGCTTGAAGAGGAATGCAAAGAATGGGTTAACGTATAGGTGGCTCGTACAGGGGTGCAAGGGGGCGACTGTTCCCTCACTTTTAAAAGTAAAGGAACCTTGTCCCGTCACTTTTCAGAGTAATAAAGTAATAATCGAGTGAAAAATTATTTTTTTTCTCAGTAGATTGATTCATTTCACTTACATAAAAGCTGAAATTCTAAAATTTGAACTTTTTTCATGTCATTTAATAAGAACTGAACTTTGAATCGTAAGGGAGATAGACGTCTATGGTAGCCAACCTGGTTGATTTTTGAGGCCATACTTCGTATTTTTTGGAATTCATTTGATCAATAAAGTTGAAATCCAAAAAAAAAAAAATAAAAAAATTTTATTTTGTATAGCAATTATAACAATTGAAAATGTAACAATGATGTATTTTATCATATTAAATTAGCATTGATGTCACAAATTCGAAACATTTGCTTCTCTTAGCTACATTTTATGAGGTGCCCCCCTCCCCATCTCTGAGGAGTCTCAACTCAGCCCCCCTCCCCCTGCAACGATTTAGCTACGTACGCCGCAGTTTCAGGTACTTCATGCTTCTTGTAGTTTTTAAAAAGTTATGAGACCGCTTATATAAATTGAGTATTCATGTTAAATCTAATGTACTAACTTACGTTTCTCTGTTAAACTCCAGGGGGTAAGCACTCAGAAAATGAATCGATGGATCGAACTTAGAAAGGATATCTTGCGTTCATTACAGTTTTTTAAGTTATTTGTTACATTCTTCGAGTCTGGGTATCGGTATGGAACATTCGTACCTGAACCAGCCCCCCTTTGACCCCAGCTGCTCTCTTAGTGCAATGGAAATGCCAAGTTGTCAGTTGCCTTGCTCTTACGTAGACTTAGGATCTTGCCAGCCAGATGACAACTGCAGCAGCCTACAGGTATAGCACCGCAGCGTTTCCGAGGTCTTTTGGGGGACCTACATCTGTGGGGCTTCCTCCACTAAATTTCATTCATACTAATTTAAAAGTACAAAATTTATGTCTATTTAGAATTTTGCTATCGATTAAGTCTTTTTCTTGACTCCTTTTTAATTTAAAGACATTATGAGATGTAAATACTCTTTCCCACATTTCTAATTATTTTTATTTGAATTCGACTTTTGCAGATATTTTTTCTCGTTTCAGTAAAACTTCTGTTTTAAAGTTTTTTTTTTGGCAGCCCGTGGTTCCTGAATAGCATGAAATTAGTTTTTAAATATTCTTGAATGCTATTCTGTGTCGTGATTCTTTTTTTTTTTTTGTACTAAGCGCTCTTAATATGACTGTCAAATTTAACCTGGATTTTGTATTTTTTTCTGCATTATGTATTAATAAGAACTTTTATTTGAAACTAAATGATTTCTTGTATATTAAGATTTTGAAAATAGCAAGAAACACAATTTAAATTTTGATATTTTGAAAAAAATCTTGAGCTGAATATTCATTGAAATCTTGAACAGTATTTCTTAGAGGAATATATTATTTTTCTACCAAATTGTTTAAAGCATCCGTTTTAATACTTAGAAACAGATGGTTTAATACTAAAATGATTTATTGATCAGATTCTTTGTCAATGTATGTAATACGCTAAATATAAGTAACAAAAGTATTGATAATTTGCAAAAGATAATTACTTATGTAATAATAGAGGAAGTGTGGGCATAGTGGCCACTGCAGGCAAAGTGGCCTCTTGAAGTTTTCCTCCCTATATAGTGCTTCAGCTTAGCGGCAATAGACTCAACTACTCGCCCGGCAGCCGATGTTGTTATGTTATAGTTTGCTCAGACGCAAACTCACGGAGATATCGCAAATTTTTCCCTTTTTCGACCCTCTGATGTTAGGTAAGTGCATCACATGTTTCGCTTTAGTTTGTTGTAGGACTAGGTGAAGTAAATTTTACATCAATGGTGCAAAACACCATGTTTCTAGCTTTGAATTCATATGTCTCAACAGAAGATACAACAACGGGTTGTACGTGAAATATTGTTCTTTCGAAAATGGCGCGCTAGAGGGCAAAGTGACCACAGCCGTCAGTGATGTCGATTGTTTTTTCTGTGGTGATTGTTACTCGAAATCTAAGGACAACGAAGGCTGGATTAGATGTTCTGGGTGCTTCAAATGGGCTCACTAAGCCTGCACAGGAGCCGAAGAGGAGGACGATGAGTTTATGTATTTATGTAAATACCAGTGATTTCATAACTTCACATACTTTTAGTAATGCCTATTTTTGTTTAAAACCCTATTACAATTGTTCTGAGTTCTGAAACTAAATGCGCTTCATTTTTTTCCATACTATCTAAATCTATTTAGGCAGTGGCCACTTTGACAGCTTTTGGTAAAGTAAAAATTTTGTACAAATAAAGTTTAAAATCTAGTTATATTTTTTAATCAGGCCTAAGTAACCATACTAAATGTTGAAGGGATTTATAAAATGTTTCGATAAAGTTCAGGGGTGGAAAAAAATAGATGTTCCTTAGCGTGGCCGCTATGCCCACCCTTCCCCTACATTATATTGTTAAAATATTTGGAAAACTAATTCAATAAAAATATGAATTAATCTGTAACTGGAGACTCATATAACTGAAATAAGGTTCAAATAATACATACAGGGCCCGATTAACCCGTGAAGTTAGGGGAAGCTCTGTCTCATTTTGAGACCACCTGCTTTTTGAGGCGAGAAGGGGGGGGGGGTATTTCTATACTCTTGAGACATCAAAACAAATCTCGCAAAGGGTACGTATCATTTTTAAGAGCTGCCCAAGCAGAATTCAGATTAAAGTCTGTCCCCCTCCTCCCTAATATGCAGAATTTCCATATATAATACATGGTTGCATTGCAATTCTATGATTTGATGTTAAATTTGATTTATTACTTCACAAAATTAATAAACATAATAAAAGTACATTGTAAAAAAGTTGGGTCAAATCCTCACTTTTAAAAATAGCTTGTGGTGGGATTGATGTTGTGTTGGGGTTGAAATGTGTGTTCACTTTTAAAAATTTCCAGAAAATTTTAATTGAACCAGTTCTAATGTTTACAATTACCTTCAGATATGCATTTAAAAGCAGAAACTAGAATTATAAATCGCAAGTTTTCAGTCATTTTTGGGCCCCCTGAAAATTTTTTAGTGGAAGCTCAAGATTCCTGTACCTTTTGGATAATCAGGTCGTGACTGCATATGATTAAAATAAAATTCAAATTTAAGAAAAACTCTATTTTTTCTGTGGCGGATTTACTGATTTGAGAGCCCGTCGCAATGCTTTTCTGGAGCCCCTTTCTCTATCACAGAACTGTGTAAAACATTTATCATGTGAATTTTTGAAGCCAGTTCGAGGTCCTTATGATCGTAAGGGGCCCTGACAATTGTGACATGATAAATATGCCTCAGAATTTTTTCAACAAAATATCAACGAGAAGCTCTGCCAATCGCATCTCTCTTTGTTTTTTTGTAAACATTTTGCTCAAGTGAACAACTGCATCCTTCACTCCGTAGTCTGTTTGCCCTAATTACTTAATTAAATTCCCCAACACTTGTTGATTTCACGTGTTGGCGCGATCACAGTTTTTGATTGCCATTGAGAATCCTAACCAATGTTTAATGCAAATCCCGCTCGTCTCTCTCGTCGCAGGTGCGCGAATCTCCCCGCCGAAACAATATTATTTATACAACAGCAACTCTCGCGGCGCTGCCTCGCTCGAGTGGTCCCTTTGTCACCGAGACTGACCTAATGACCCCTGTTTTCGTCATGCTCCATTAGGAAGAAAACTGGCGAGGGGGAGGGGGGAAGCAGAGGCTCTTCCCTGCGAGCCAGCGAGCAGAGTTGAATTGTTTTCTCTAGGAGCCGGTGACGGTAAATTTTAATTCGATTAACAGTCGCGAGAGCCATTGGCGGGCGGTCACGAGGGGCGGGGCGTTCTTCTTCCCCCACAAGCGGGGGAGGGAGCCACGGGAGCACGAGGAGCGAGCATCCATTCTCCTCTTCCTCCTCCAGTTTTCAACCCCGGTGGCTGCCCTACGATTTGGTATTCTCTCTATCCTCGCGTGAGCCCGCCGGAGAGAAACGTCATTTAGTTAAAAGCTAGGCTTTTACAGGTTTTCTGGGGGTTGGCCCGTTTGGATGTCGTCTGCCGTAACCCCGCGCATATAAAGATTACGGTCGTAATCTCGCTGTGGCAGAAGTCTCTTGTAATGCTCTGGTCCCGAACAAACTGTTGAAGCGGCGCAGGCACCCTTTAGATACTATCGGGTTGTTAGTCATACGTTGTCTTAATCTAATGAACTGAGCCTTATTGGATTGCGAGGTTGTCAAAAGAGTAGACTTGATTCATTACTCGTTTTTGAAATTTCATTTTGTGTCCAATTGGTATCTTTGGGTTTTTGAGAGGATACCTGAACGATTGGCAACCCATCTTCGTCCGAAGACGACTCTTCCTCTCTTGTAATAAAACATTAACCCGCCACCATTTCGCTGTTACATTCTTCGAGTCTGGGTATCGGTATGGAATATTCGTACCTGAACCAGCCCCCCTTCGATCCCAGCTGCTCTCTTAGTGCAATGGAACTGCCAAGTTGTCAGTTGCCTTGCTCTTACGCAGACTTAGGATCTTGCAGCCAGATGACAACTGCAGCAGCCTACAGGTATAGCACCGCAGCGGTTCCGAGGTCTTTTGGGGGTCCTACATCTGTGGGGCCCCCACCATGTGGCATGGTGGCTGCAAGACCCCGACACGACCAGGGCCCTGCTTCTGTCTTCAGTTCTGCAGGAATGGCCTTGCAAAGTAAGTATTCATTTCATACGTCATTTTTAGTGGTATCTTCAAAAAACACTTTCAAAATGTCGAGGGAGAACTTAAAAATATCCTTAGTATTAAAAGTACTCAAAATTTCGGATCATATTTGGATGACAATTAAGTGGTAAATTAATTAATTACAAGGATTCCCACCAAGCTACTTTCGCTAGATATGACTAAGCCGAACTGCCCTAAAGCAAAAAAAATAAATAAAAGGGGGAAAAATATGCAGACCTATAAAGAAAATTAACAAAACTGGGGATAGAGGAATAGTCTTCCTAGATGCCCAATGAAAGTAATAAGGATAATTGCGATACTTACAAACTAAGGCACCAGAGTGTGCCAAACTGATTAGACTTTCATGACCTTGACAGCAGAAACTTACCCGGGTCCTTTTCCACCAAGAATTTCGGTTTTATGTTTCTTTGAAATAGCCGTTTGGGATTAAACCTAACGCGATTCCAGAAGAGCTCTGGAGCCCAACTGGAGAAACGCGAGGCAGTACCTTTGCCTTTAAACGCTGGGGCCCAGTAACTCGGTTACCGGAAGGGTGGGAGGGAACGGGGGCGCCGAGGAGGAAAGGAAAAGGCCGCCCGGAAATTAAATAATTTGATAGCGCCAGGTCGATGCTGAATAATCCAGAGGATGACTATTTAGATCCCTGGCAGCTAACCTGATTTTCTCAGGCTGCGATTCATATTTCTTCAGAAGCCCAATATACGTCATTTTTCTTGCTTAGACTCAATTTGGGCGAAGCTTTAACCCGGTTAGTAGAAGAAAGCCCAGACCGCCCAAATTTGATCATAGGCCATCGTTACACATAAATCTTCGGAAGAAAAACCCTCCCTTTTTCTTACCTTTTCGGCCAGGAGGTACCACAGAGATAGAATCATTCCAAAGCAAGGCGGTGTGAGATCGAGTCTCCTCAGTTTCATCTCTTGTCAAATTCTGGAATTAGCATGGGACTAATTGTTCAATTAATTTCCTGATTTTCTGAAAGCAGAAATTCCATTTATGTGAAAAAATTGGATTATTAGTGAAGATAAATATGAAATTGGTTGAATATTGCGATGCATAGTTGCGACTGGATATTTAATATTTACATTTTTGAGATAATGTGATAATTTATTTTGAAAACAAGCATCGCTTAGTGGTAGATGTATTTACGGAAAACTTGTGTACATTATGTGTTGCTCAGTGGCAGAGATCTTTTTCATTTCACAGAAGGGATTTTGAGCCTGAACACTATTTCAGAAATCATTAATTTCACTTTTTAAAACGTTGGATTATGTGAAAATCTTGGTTGTGTTATTGAATGTGTACCTGGGATTAACTCTGTAATGGTAAATACATTTCTGGAAATCTCAAATATTAATTTCTGAAAACCCTGATTGTTTAGGGGCAGGCATGTTGGAAAACCTTAGTTATGAAAATGATAAGTGTTTCTAAAAATCTCTGTCTTAGTTGTGTAATGGCGGCTAATTAAAAAAAAATCTTTTCAATCAGTGGTAAATATAAATATAAACATATTAATTTAATAAGACTTTCTAAATATCTTCACTGTAAATTCTAAAAATTTTCACTTTATTTACCAATTCACCTTTCTTTATTTACCAATAGTACAATGTCTTTTGATTATGTAGTGTATTAAGTTGTCCACTTATATTTGTCCTGGCTTTGTATCATGCACAAGCAAAAGTAGTATAATCATTTTTTTTCGTTACTTCTATGTTGAGTTACCAGTGCTTTTGAATCATTCAAGTAAGGTATTGTAAATACATTTTCCTTATTTTGCGTATGTTGTGATTGCTAATGTTTAATTAAAACTAATAGATTTATATCCTAAAATTTGTTGGTAAAATATCTCCGAAATTACAACATATTGTAAACTTCAAAGAAATTTCGCACGTTTTATAAGCTATGTACATTCTTTTTAATGCTTCGCTTCATAAAATTATGCTTTTACTCTCTTTATGCGAGGCTTAGTAGTTAAAAACATGACTGGAAAACTTTACTTTTTTCCTTGAATCATAGATGGCAACAATCATACGCTTTTTAACTTGAAACTGCAGTAACTATATATTTTAGTTTAATATCCTGATTTAGGGAAAGAAAAGTTCAAAACAAAATGCGCAGTACATATTTACCCACTTGTTTATTCGAAACAATAAGAGGTTTGTAAATAATTGTATGTGAGCCAACAGGCGTGTTCGAGAAAAATGGGCAATAGGGTACAAATTTTCAGTGAAAATGTCCGGCACTTGTTTTGGGATTCCAAGGAGCTCTTTTTTTAGTGAGTCAAACTCGTTAGAATTACTCCTTAAGTAAAAAAAAAAGTATTGATTTGTTTGAGAACAAATATTCTAACTATAAAATAACCGTTTAATTTTTTCCAAAAGTTAAGTACCGATTTTCTTTATTACTCTTCTTCACTTATTAAGTTTTTACGAATTCGATTACTCTTTGAGACTAGTGTATATGTTACATTATATACGTATACCAAATATTATTTTTAGCGTTAGCGCATTTTTTTTATTGCATTTACCACCACTGTTACAAAATAAAGCATTGATTGCGTTACATGTGAAACATTTCTTTGTTAGTTTTGCGAATTAACACTCTTAAAGTCGGAAATTGAATGTAGGTTTTGTTAAATTAATCTTTCCTGATATTTCTAAATAAAATACAATTATTAAATCAAATAAGTTGATAAATCTGTCAATATCAAGTTGCACTGATTCCTTGTCGTTCCTCTCTCTTTCTTGCTTAAAAGTATTACTTCATGCCTTCATGAAAACTGTTACAAACATTTAATAACCTAAATGCTCTGTGCAGAAATGAAAAATGTTCTGTTTTCTCCCCTTCACAAAAATTCAAGTTTCTCACATGACAAATTAAAATTAATGATTCCATTCAAGTTGCAATCTTTTAACGAAAAAATTAAGACATTTTGTTTATTTTCATAAGGAAAATGTCATTATATTAAAATTGGAGCTTTTGTAGTTAAATGAGGATCGGTAATTGAAGAATTTTCTAAGACTTATTTACTTTTAAATATAGTAACAATATTTCTTTTGTTACGTCTCATCTTTATGAAACTTGTAAATAAGAGCTTTTCTAATGCTAAGAGCATTGTATTCAGATAATCGTTACATTCAATTAGGATAACAAAGAGTCATATGGGTTAACTTTCCGGCACATATTTTAGAACATTGAATTTTGACTTAAAAAATGAAGAAAAAAGAACAGAAATGCCCTTTCAACATAGTAAATATTATAAATGATAGGAATTTTATGACATTTTGATGTACAAAAGGGGGCATTTAAACATTTAGTCATTTTATTTTCTTTATTTAAAGTTGCGCTACTTTTATTTAAAAAAATATTTTTCATCTCACTTCTGACGTGACTCAGTTACCTTAAATGGTAAAATAACTTTGGACCAGGCTAATAATTCATTTTAAATGGATTTTCAAATTATTATATCTTACATTTAAATATCTATATAATATTTCAAGAAATAAATACGTTTGTACTTGAAAATTGTAGGATATCTTCTCATCCATAAGCTCTTATTTTTTCCATTGGAAAAAGTAATTCCTTATAACGTCGAAACATGTGTCTGCCGATTTTTTTCTTATTTGTGCTTTTCACGTTGTTTTATTTTCTTTTATACACGATACTTTCATAGTTTGTGGTTCAATTTAAACTAACGAATACAACACTATTAAAATATTAGTGGATAAGTTGAAAATAGAAAAATATGACTCAAACCGTGAATGTCTCTAAGTCTTTTCTAAATTTCTGAGAAATATCTCATTAATGTTTCTCTCTGAAATGATAGATATAAATAGAAGAGTGAAACATATCTGTGAAGTAAAAACGGGTAGTCTTTTAATATTTAGATATTTACTTTTGCGTCATTACAGTTGCACTACTTTTATTGAAATTTTTTCAGCATCCAATTTCTGACGTGACTGAAGCTCCCCTTAAATGGCATGCTAGTGCCAGGACAAGGCTAATAATTAATTTTAAAGGGATTTTATACTGTTAATTTTAAACAATACTTGAAAGTGTTTCTGATGTGCCAACAAGTGCAACAAAGTTAATTAAATGTGCGAGGGACTGTTTAAAACAGATAAATAATGGATAAAAGTTACCCTGGAAGATTTTATTTGTAATATTTGCAGTAAAAATAAGGTTTTTACAAAAATGTTTTTATGTTTGGGTTATTTTTTTCTGTTGTTGACAAAGAGCAGCAGTATTTTTTCTCACTTGTTCAGTATTCGTTGCATATTTTTACATTTATTTTATATAAGTCATTTAACAAATGAAGAAATAGTAATACATTATATAATCAAGATAGACATATAGAATAATTTCCGTGTTTGTTCATCATGTAGTTTGTAGTACAACCAGAGATATTTTTAGCGATTCTACAACTGTATTATTTTCATGCTTTTGTACTGTGTACAAAAAAAATATCATGGTAGGAGGGGGGGGTGGTAAAAAAATACTGTCTTTTTTTAATTAAAAAACATTTATGGATGAAAAATAACTATTAATATTAAAATTCAGACAGTTCATCCTTAGAAAGTTAGTTTTCATGGAATTAATCACTATTAGGCTCTTCACTTTTTTCGTATATTTTACTCCACCAAAATGAATTTCACTTCTGTGAAAATGTTAAGGATTCTTTTAACTGCTATAAAAACTGCTTTTTTAAGCCATTAAAATACTTCTCTAACTATATCTCTGATTGCTATACGTGAAAAAATCTCAAGAACTTCTTGGGGTCTAAATTCCAGCATAACAATCTCGAATTCAGATTTTAAAAGCGTTTTTCGTGTAAACAAAAGCAACATACAGAGAACTTAAATTGCAAATTTTGACTTTTATTTTATTTTGTGGATAAATTTAAGAAAATTTCTCGAATCTGAAAAAAATATATTTTAATTTGCTCATGGCATGTTTGATAGTTTCTCCTTAAATGTTAATTTTTATTTATAACAGTGCTAAGAGTTACTCTTTTTCACTAGATGGAAAAGAAAGTATCCCTCAAATTCGACTTCATACAGAACCACCAGAATTAGAAACTTTTTACTACCAATGTCAAATTATGAAAGCTGTTTTTTGAATTAAAGCTATTTCTTAAAACTAATTACAGCGGTGAATTATTTCAGAATGTATTTTAAGTCATTATGTATTGAGGTTTTGACAGAGAAGATAACTTATAAAATAACTTCAGTTTCAAAGCAAATTTGTATTTTTGCATTTCGTGAAATGATTATTTATGCGTTTGTAACATGCGTTTGTTTTTTGTGTAAAAAGTGGTACACTCTCAAAAATTTCTTCCTAAATTGACGGAAATTTTCTTGGCAGCAGTGCTGCCGGAAGATTAACGATATTTGACGGATTTCCGTTTCTATTTTTTCTGTCAAATGACGAAACTTCTGTCTTTATTTTATCCGTTACAAGAGGGAAGTGTTCCGTCATTTGACGAATTTCCGTTTCGTTCTTTCTCCTGTTAATTGAAGAAATTTCCGTCGTCATTTTTTCCGTTATGGGAGGGTAATTTTCCGTTATTTAAAAAAACGTCCGTTATGGTTGTTTCTGTGACACAAATGATTTATTTCGTCATTTAAAGAAATGTCCGTTACGATCGTTTCCGTTAGATGTAGGAAGTTTTGAGTTTTTCGAAGAAACTCGTTATTTTTGTTTCTCTTAAATGATGGATTTCTTTTATTTCTGTTTTCAGCCCTTAAAAAAAGAAAATTTTTGTACAGATTGAAGCAGGGTTTATCGGTTTAGACCAAATCGTTTTTTTTTTTCAAACTGTGTGTTTTTTCAATGTAATGTTAAGCTTGCTAAATAGTTTTATTTTTGCAACTTTTTTATTCAATTCATATTACCATTAATTCACCATTCATTCATATTACCCATTAGGCACATAAATATACAAGGTAGACGCAAATTAAGTCTTTCTAAAATCACATGGGGGTGAAATCCAAGTATTTATTTCTTCATTATTTTTTTTTTTTTTTCAGCAGTTGTACATTTCAAAATACCCAAAAAGTAAACTTTAAAAAAAAACTTCATTTTACTACCCAACTTGCTTACTTACTTAAGATGAATAGAGATAAATGATGTATCATTGAGGAAATCCAAGTTGTATATTAATCTTAACTCTGGAGAATATTTAAATAACAAGAGAAAAAAAATAATAGAAGAAATCCAAAACATTTAGAGTAGGCATGAAATGGCTCCAATAATTGCACACGTTTTGTCATATGTGCTTTTATCCACAATACAATCAGAGCAAGAAAAGATGCATCAAACTTTGAAAACAATATATCAATGACTCTGTGCTCTTATAAGATTCAATGTCTGAGTTTCACCTTACAGAGAACTTTTTAAATCCCAGTATAATATTCTCCTGTATGAATTATGGAAGAATAAATATACATTAATTTTTATAACGATATTCTTACTGTTGAAATGTGTTATAAAATATTTTAAAAGTTATGTAATGTATATAACACTTGTGTTTGTAAATACTAAGAAATTCTTTTTATGATTAAGAATGCATGATTTCAAGTTTTCTTACATTAATTTATTAATGGTAGTAGGCTATAATTATGAAGAAATAAAGGTGCAAGATTTTATAATTAATTATGTTTTACACTCATTGCAATATATCACTTGAATTGCTTATTCACAACAAGGTTTTTTTTATATGTACTAATTTCTTAATTGTTAAAAGATTTTCAAACAAAATTTCCTTTATAGAAATGAAACTGCATTTTTTACGCTTAATATTTTGACATTTAATTTAATTATTAAGTCCAAACATGAATTTAATTCACATGAATAAGCATTTGTTGACAATAAATTAATAACGTCGTGATGTCTCCGAAAAAAATTGGTTTTTTACAACCCTGAATTGAAGAAAACTATTTTATAAATAATATATAACTATAGTATATAAAATATATTTAGAAAAATACCAGGAGAAAACCAGAAATTTGTATTTAAAAGCAACCTACAACCTTTTTCAAACAATTATTCACTTAAATAGGAATTTTTTAAAGATATTAAAAAGTATTCTTGAATTTATATTTAACCTATTTCTTTTTTCAATCATATTCAGAAATGCCTTCAAGTCAAAAATTTTGTTAGCTGCAACCAGCTCAGGACTTAAGCATCAAGACTTTTATCAGGACCTAAAAAAAATATGTTATAAAACCCATATGATTCACCAACTTCTTATAAGTAGAAGAAGATTAACACCTGTTTTAAACTACGTAGTAAACAATAGGAGAATGGATTTACAGTAAGAGAATGTAGAATTTTATTTTTACAGGCATGTATGCATACAGACAATATTACTACAACTTTCTTCTTTTCGACTCATGGTTCCTCTTTCTGGTTTTATTTCTACAAAGACACTAAAAGAAAAGAAAAATAAAAACAAATTATAACAAGACAATAAAAACTTAACTGAGCAGGGTGCTGCACTATGCCTGATGCTTGGTTAATGAATCCTCGCCTTTTACTTGTAACTTAAGTTCACTAAAAGTGAGCATTCTTTTCTTGAAAATAATTGCTTCAAAAAAGATTCTATTTTCAAGTGACTTAAAAAAATGCTGTTTACAAAATGCGATTTTCTCAGCAGCACTCTGCTCTTTTTTTGACTTTTGAAAAACTTCCAGATATATACTGTCGGCCCCGCCTAAACAAATACTGTGGGTTCCAAGAAAAATTATGCAATTAAACAAGGATCTTTAACATTGCGTCTATGGCATGTGTTCCGGGATGCTTTATTCATATAAGCGGTTTATTTGTTTATCCGTTACCCGATTAAGCGGGGATGATTAGTACATGACTCATTTATGAAAGGATTTTAAATATTTTGATCACTTTGTGTGACAGAGTGGACAAATAAGCCTTTAAAAATATCCTTATATTCTCAAAGAAAAGTTAGAATCCCAGAACAAGCATAAAGTGGAATAAACAGCCTAAAACTGTAAGTCTGTCTGCAATTTCAAGAAAAAATCTATTTTTTTCATCATGAAATCGACTGTAACAGAGTGGACATCCAACAGTTCAAATTAACTACCATAAGAAAAAAATTAGGCTCATCCGGGTTGTTGAACTACATAATGTAGCAAGCTAATCACGACAGTTATGCTACCTATATTTTTAAAAAAATATATCAGATTGAATGCAATTGTTTATTTTATTTCCAAAAGGCTTGTGACAATTAGCAACATCGAAAATCTAGGGACATGGATGAATAATAGTTTTTTTTTTTGGGATTTTTTTTTTTTTTTCATTTACGTAATAATCTGCAGAAATGGTGTCAGAAGCATCTTTTGTGCTGTGCAGTCAGGGTGTAAAAAAATCAATGATTCTTTTTAAAAAATAAAAAAATCAGATTTTTTTTATTTAAATCAGATTTTTTTATTTAAATCGGATTTTTTTGATTAAAAAAATGGAAACTTCAGTTATTAATTAATTTACATTTATGAACGACTTACCTTTAAGTTTTTAAAAATACAAAAACACCCTTGAAGTAAAGTTTCACCAAAAACTGTGATGTAAAACCAGATTCAATGCAAATACATATGATTCAAATCACTTTTAATATCAACAAAATTTTGAAACACTATACAGAAAAATTAAAGAAAAGAAAGACAAGAAAAGAAAGGAAGAAAGAAAAGAAGACTTCTCATTTTATTAAAATTTCAAGAAAGCATTACATGAAATTTTAATAAAATGAGAAGTACAATGCAAAAATTATCTGCAAAAAATTTTTAATTAAATGTAACTTTTTCAGCTGTAATGAAAATAAAAAAACGAAAGAAATTAAGAAATTCAATGACTGTTAAAGTGTAGAGATGGAAAATAACCAGCTGATGTTTTTTTTTCTTTTTGGTAAGATATGTACAGGGCTCGCAGTTTACTTTTTAAGAATTTTAGGGGAATTTTAGGAACATTTTTCTAAAATTCAATTTTTTTCCACTGATAAAGACTGCCCCCCCCCCTCAACTTGCAATGCAAAGGCATAGAAAATTCATTTTCTGTCTGGTTGTTTGTTTTTTCTTTTACTGAATGTATATCACATACATCCTATTATGTCCCTCCCGCCTCAATTCACTTTTTTCAACACCTGCCCTGCAGCTGCATGTATTTTTTTTAGTTCACATATTAGACAAAACAAATAGCACTATTTATGCATACATATTATTTTGACTGCAACCTTCCACCATCTGTGGAGGGGGGGTGAGTAGGATTAATGCAATAGCATTCATCAAAAAGAAAATAAGAAAGAAAGAAAGATATATTTCAATATTATTTCTTACTTGGAACAATCTAGCTCTATATTTGTCTATAAAAGAGTTAAAATCTTTAGACTATTTTAGCAAAGCTGAATCCGTAAATGCATCGAATAACTCACAACAGTGCATTTATTTCTAATTCTGAGTTGAGATGCTTGGGAAAATTTCATTGTTACAGATACTTAACAATTAGAAGGCCAGTAAAATTGAGTTCAGGCTCTATTTGATAAAAAGTACTAAAAATCACATACAACATTACATTACTTTTTTCCTAATTAGTTTATCGAACAAAGAACGATTACGTATACATTATCAAACAAAAACTACATATGCATACTAAGTTTCATGTTTCTAGGCTTTGTTTTTGCAAGACTCGCTCACCAAAGACAAATATATCTACATGTACAGATTCCTCATTCCATTCAAAGTGACACGTATTTAGACAATACCAATATGAATAGAATAATATAAATATAACATGAAATTTTCACGAAGTCTAAAGAAATATTAGTTTTGAAAAGAAGACAGTCTTTCTTGAATTAGAAATGAAAAAAAAAAAGAAAAAGAAAAATTCAGTGATACCAATTGTTCAATTTTATAACATACAGAAAAATATTATCATTTAACAGGTTCATTTTACAAATTATTTCAAGTGACATAAACATTTGTTCTTTGGTAGTTCGGGGTAGGAATCTGAATCGACTAGCATACGAATTTGCACAATCATTTTTCAACAAAGCTAACTTTAAAAAAAATATATATATTATACATTTATGCATATACGTACGAAAATAACAACTGAATGCGTACCAATAAAAAAGGGATTGTCTGTTTTTGACACATATGGTTGTCATTTTAATTCCACGAATGAGTAAGAATCAGCATTTTTATTTATTTACTTTCAAAGTTCAACTTGTTCTCAACCACGATATGCCTTCCAAAACAATTATTTAGGTTTAATTATTAAACATACTTAAGAATTTACTAATCAAAGTATGCTTTTTAAGATTTCCATAAGCCCTGATAAGTTCCAGCTGATTTAAATAATAATTTTCTTTTGGAATTTAGATTCAAACATGGCGCCTTTTACCCATTCGTAGAACAGAGAAACTGTGAACATTCCATGAATTTATATTTTTTTCAAGCTGCCATTAAAAAAGGTCTTTAAGTTAGAAGAACGATTAAATAATTTTTGGAATCCAATTCTGGAATTAAGTACTTACCCATATTTCATTATGATGTTTTTCTTTTCCTTTCCGACTGATTTTCGTAGCTTGCTTGTTTTTCGGTGGCGCTGGTATCGTGAATCATTTCGGGAAGAAGCGGGATTGCGCATGCGTGAATGCGGAAGTTAGAAGAAATAACGGAAGTTTTCGGTTTTAAGGGAAACAGAATTTTTTCGTTAAAAAATGAATGAAAATGTAGTGTATAAAGAGGGTTTTTTCTGAGAGTGTAGAGAGTTAATTTAAGATGATCACAACTTAGATTTTTACCAAAATAGGACGGCAAAAGTGCTTGAAATATTTGCTATGATGAAGAATATGTGTATAACATAAGATGTTTGAAGCATGGAGGCGAGATTCAAAAAAAAAAAAAAAAGAAAGAAAGAAATACCTATTCCTATCTCTTTATTGGGTCTTTGAAACAAGCTTCTTTATAATCTTTAACATGATTTCTGAAACTGTAACAGTAAAAATAGCTTTATAGTAAAATATGCAGCATATATTAGGACTCTCTAATTTAGTACCTTCACATCTCATGAAAACTTCCTCGCCTTTGATGAAACAACTTTGTGAAAGATTCTCCTGAAATTATTATAACTATTATTATATTATTACATTTAACTTTTTGTGAAACTGACGGGAATTTCGAAAGATTTCCCAGCGAGGAAAGAATCGGTTAAATGACGAAATTTTTCAAACAATTTAAGAATCCTTGAAAGTGAGAGATTCACTTCTGAAAGTGAAATAAGGCATGTAATGCAGGATGTATATGCGCTATGAGTCAATGACTTGGGAATTTATTGGTCAAACTCCATGCAAATTTTTTACTGTTATTTTTGAACACGAGATATGTTTTACTCTATTATTAGCTTCTATCATTGTTGAACTAAACATATGAGATGCAAAGAAAATTACAACGTTAAGAAGGCACAAATGAGCAGGGATACTGCAGACACGTGTTTCGGCGTTACAAGGAACGCCTTTTATATGAGATATTGATATTTTTATGAGATGCTTCTCAGAAATTTAGAAAAGGAGTACGTAAGGTATTGCCATCTTTTGAGTATCATTTCAAAACATATTTGAAGTTCTTAGCTGATTTTCATTTTTCTAGAGAGGGGAGTTGCTCAATATTACATATCTTACAATATGAAATGCTAAGCTTGATATTCTACTTGATGTGGTCAAAATTTGTTTCATTTTCGTGTAACATCTACGTAAATTAATAACACATTTTTTTTTAAAAAAATGAGAAATGTTACGAAAGTTATGATTTTGAATCTATAGTCCATCGATGACATCAACGTATATCAACCATTTTCTATTATATTATAATATTAATGCAATTAATTACGATCTAAATGAAAAATTATCGAAATTAATTTCTGCGAAAATATGATCAAATTGAAAGTAACAATAATAATGAGGACGTAAATAAAGCACAAATTGTGACGAAAAAGAAACATTTCTTGATAATTTTTGTTTTATATACGTTGTTTTCCACTTTTAATCATAGTTAAAATTTTATTGATTTTTCCTACTCTCTAATGAAGAAAATATTTAAAATTATAGTTAGCAAAGTTTGAAATATGAAAAAATAGAGTTCTGTGAGCTAAATATTGAAATGAAACAGAACTTCTTTGCTCCTGGAGTTAAAATTGGAATCTTGAAAGTATAAGTATGTAAAAATCACGCGCTATTAAGCCTAAGTAAATTGCTAAAAATTTAATTAGTGTACTCAAACTAAACTACATCATCACACATGTATTGTACTCCAAAGCTGTCCAATATTGCTATGGTTGTGATTAATAAAAACTCGCTTCAGAAGGAAGAGCTGTTTTCACAATAAAGTTGAGCAGTTTATCAAAAATAATTTATAGTTACTATAGGATAGTTTGAGAAACAAGTACGTAGTGAAAAAAAGCTTGTAAAAAAGCATTTTAAGATGCTCAAGTATTCTCGTAAAGTTGCGTCATTTTAAAAATTGAAATGAAAATGAAATGCTTCAGCAAGTTTTTTTTCCATGTAACATGTGCTTATTTAGCACCTTTTTAGTCATACTATAAATCTTTTAAAAACATTTAACGCGGATTTTTTGTACAATCTATGTTGTAAATCCGTATTTTTTTTATGATCAGTTATAGTAAGGCGGTTTTGTATACATTGTAAATGTTTGCCAGAAATTGAGAAGCCTTATTTTTCATCCCACCTTTTAGTTATTAGCGTCATCAATGAGCAATTTTGTCGAATTAAAAGTTATGTTTCTTTTATTCGCGTAGAGGTGATGAGCAATAATATTTGACGGTTCTTACAATTATCATTTACATGCTTCTATTTCCATCTATTTACAAGCAGAATTTAATGCAGAAGATACCACTGAGATTTTAAATCAGGAGATTTTCAACGTCATTCAGTAAAGTTAGGGAAGGGGTGGGGGAGAGCATAAGAAATAAATTTAGAAAATTAAAACATTTAAATTATGTGCTCTTGAATATTCTCTAACGTTCATTATGTTTGAAAATGTGAATGTTGTGCATTAATGTATTTCAAGAAAATTAATATATTATATTCATCGTGAATCAACAGTTGAATTTCAGTTTAAAACATGATTGAAACACATATTTAATTTTAATGTATTTGTCTTATTAACTTATTTTATATTTGAAAAAAAGAACTATATTTACTAGTTTCATATTGTTCTTCTTACTAACACTTTTTACTTAATACGATTCTTATTTTCAATTTTATTAATGATCTACAAGTTTCTCACTGTATATTTTCAATACAATTCCTTGTGAAGATGATCTATTTCAAGAGAATATATAGCTACTGTTGAAAAAAAGGAATAGAATTTTCTATGATTTTGGCCGTTCTCAAATATTTTAATTACCTTTGTTTATTCTTCGGAAAATTGAATTGCAGCTACAACTTTGAAAACTCAAATAATTTTGATCAATATGTAGTACAAACCAAGCATTTTGTCTCAGAATGTTAATGATTCTAAGCAATGTACTACCTGTATTTGAGTTTATCTTACAATAATAACTTTTACTTTATTTATCTTAACTGATACCAGCCATGAACTCAGGTTGTAATCCGTACATGAAATCTTCGAAAAAGTGTTACCCCTATTTCATGATTTTTAATCACATCTAAACGATTTCCATTCCCTAGTAACAATGATGGTGGAAAAAAAATATACTAAAGTATAGGTTTAATGTATATATTCAATGTATCGAAATGAGCACAGTACTTAACTGTAGCACAAGAATGCGCTAGTCATATTTTTAATTACGTGCAATACGAAGAAACAATGCTTCATCAAAGTAGTTTATAATCGCATCAATGTTTGTTAAGATATGTAGTTAAAAATAATAGCGAAAAAACTAGCACAAGTAAATTGCAAAGCCTTTGTTAAAAGCTATTTCAGTGCTTCAGTACAATACTAACCTGTTTTTTTAAGTTGTTGCATGAAATATAAACAAAAAAAGCGCCATTCCAATAATTTTAATCACATTATTGTTTGTTAAAAAATTCAACCTTTATTGACTAAAAAGGAAAATTTTAATAAAAATTAATTAAAATGTAAAATTAATTAAAATGAAGAGCAAAAGTTAGAAGGTATATTAGCATTTTAGTAGCACACAAGTTTCAACTCTATTCATGTTTTAAGTTTTTGTATCCAGTAAAAAGTAACAATGCATCATTCCAATAATTTTGATCGCATTGTTTTGATCGCATTGTTTGTTAAACAATGCATCTTTTACCAGCAAAGATAAAAAAAAAAGTTGAAACGTAAAACATAATTTAAAGGGAATTTCAGTATTTTAGTACAGCACGAGGTAAAACACCAATCTGGTTTTAAGCCATTACAAAGTTACAATAAACAATGCTTCAGTTCATTTATAATAATTGTTGTAAAACGACTCTAAGAAATAGAAACTGAGAGAGCAACTTCATGTAGTCCCACACATATTACTATTAATATTGTATTGTTTTGAATAATCTTTTAGTTTGAAATAATTCAAATAAATCTATGGCAAGATAAAAGAACCATGCAAACATGCTTGTATACTTTGATAAGGAACGTTTGCTTTATAGGGAGGAAGGAGCAAATTTGATTTAAAAAAAAAAAAAAAAAAAAAAAAAAAAACGAACATACACTATAAATTAGTAAGTGGTGCGCAATCTTTTTTCTCCGAAAGCTGCACCTCATACTAAGATCAATCTGTCGGGCTAAAACGCATACAAAATAAAAACATACTAAAATCTTGTTCATAGATATTACATGGGAAACCGCGAAAAAGAAAGAAAATTAAAAACCAAGAGAACTCTCGTTATCTTTACTACTTACTTAATTTATTAATATGACGTTTCGATCTGTTCTTTATAAACCACTTTCTAACTATTTGGCGTCAAATTTGTAGTAATTATTAGTAATACCGAATAAAAACTATCTCTTGTTCCGGAAATTTATAGAATATATTTTTCGATTCGTTACATTGAACATAACAACGTGGCACATGAATCAGCATCTTGGGTCACATCTGGCCCGCGGACCGTAGACTGAGCATTGCTGAATTAGTAGCAAGATTTTTTTTTAAACAGTCTCGAATAAGTATAAAATCTTCATTGAAGATTTCTTCAAGAAATTAGTTTTACTGATGCATATGATTTCAGTTTAAAATTCTAATCATCAGGAACATAACACAAATATGCTCAAAATTTCAGAAAACTACTGTGCCCAAAATGAACCTTTAAATCACTGTTATAGCTTTCTTCTTTTTTTTTTTCAAAACTTGAAAGTTAAAAAAAAAGCAATTAAAAAAAGGGTACTGTTTATGTACACATAACCAAGTTCCACGATGTGGCAAAAGACGTCCTCATCCGTCTACAGCAGCAAAAGAAACAGCGAACGGTTTTCCAGAACCACCTGTTGGCCTTGAGTTTTTGCCACTACGGGAGCTATCACAGCTAATTAAGTAACCGAGAATAATTAGCAAAAATCAGATTAGCCCTAATTACGATTCACTGCCAGCCTTAGAGCGCATGCTAATTTGTCCCATTCTTCACAAGGGTAAAAGATCTGGAAAAGCTGAGGTCCTGAGGTTTTTGCTCTCTGTTACAGTTTGCTTTCTCTCTTTTGGTTGATAAGATATTTTTATCTGTTTCCTCTTATGGTTTATTTTTGGAGACTGAAGGAGTAATGGGTCCTAATTGTTTGACTCTTTTTTCATCATTTGTTTGTGAGTAATTAATGTGTTAATATGATGAATGGAAGGTCACTGATTCTGTTGTGGACATTACTGCGATTTGTGGAGATTTCTTTGGAGTTCCCGTTTTATCCGTAAGAAGTTGAGATCGCATAAATCAGTAATCCATAAGCCTAGTTTTTATAGATTTCGATTTTTTAAATGCCGATGCTTTTATTTATTTACAATGTTGATATACTTTGTTTCGCAACATAGTTTTCTTATAGATTATAAGACTCGCACCTGAAGCATTAGTCGGAGGTGTAAATGCTCCATTATTTCGTTTTCCGTGGTCTAGATGAAGAGCCATATGTTGATTTATTTATTTATCGTCTGCCGATTGGTAACACGATAAGCTTTATGAGTTCAGTTGGAATTAGGAGCATTCTTGTCTAGCAAGTAATCTTGTTTATGTTCGTTCTTATTAATATTTTCCGATGACTTCTTTGAATAATATTAAGTACTCTTTTGTTTAAAACACAGTCTATTTCTCTTGTTTTCCTAACGGGCCATCCACAGTATCGTTTTTGTAATTTTATTAGAGATTATAAGAGTCAATAGAATGATTAGAGTGGTTCATGATCACAAACTTCATACAGTTGCTGTTATTAACTGCTATATGTACATCTTTTTTAAGAATTTCTTTTTCACTAGTGAAAAGTTGAAATAGCAAAACACTGACACCAAAATCTAGCTGTTAAGACCCTATATATATCTTAATAACTTTCGCAATTTAGCTCTTGTTATAAACAGCCACAAAGCTTTTTGGTTCAATGAATAAATGTCTATCAAGAATAATTTTTTTTTGTAATTTCATAAGTTTTTGTTGTCAATTTTAAGTTAGTTTAAAAAAAAATGTACTTAGTTTTATTTTAATTAGTGGAACAATAAGACATGTGGGAACATGCTTTACTACTGAAAGTACATGTCTAGTTATATATTAAAATTTGTTGAATTACCCCTATTTACCTTATTTATGTGTCTAATGTTTAATGCGTTCACTGACCGTGTGATTAATCAATTATTAATCTATGTAATTAAAGTAGAGTTAAATCTATAATCCTGAACCAGTTTCATATTATATGTCTTACGCTCATATCTCAAGATGCAGTACAAGCACTCATTTTTATCAAATGCAATTGTATGCTATTTATATCAAAATGTTTGGTCTCTATCTTTCAGCTTTGCCTTCTCATGTATAATGTACGTACAGGTAATTATCTGAGATTTTCTACAGTAAGAGAAACTTGTGGGTGACATTTTTAAAAATTTAATTTGCATTTTAATAAGGTTTAAATATAATTTTATATTGATTAATTCTATACCTCATAATCGGACTGGCGTAAGTCCATTTTCTCTACTTTTCACTAGAATGCGAAAACGGTTGTCTGATGCATGCAAAGGACTCGTGCTCTTTTAAAGTTGTTGCATAATTGTGAAGGAATTGCTTTTATGGAATAGCATTCTCATTGGTCGATGCGGAATAAGGTTCTTCATACTACGCAGTAATAAAGTGTAAATGGCCATTTTCGGGTTTACGTTACTCTGGCCCTGAGTTTCAGAATTTGATTGAAAAAAAGTCATTGTTTTTGAAACTTAAACGTTTTTTTAACTGTCGGAAATAAAATTCGATAAAACACATTTTGAATGGCGGTGTGATTTTAGATGTTACGTTTAAATGTATATTAATTTTAAGACAGTCAGTGAAAAAAAAAACATGCTTTTTTTCCAGAACGATTCATATACAATTCTTATTTGATTTAAAATTTTGTCCACGAGGAACTAATTTCTCGTGAAATAATTTGTGTTTTATCAGTTTTTCATGAAGCTATTCGTAGCCGAAGGTACCTAATACGCAAAGAATTTATTCGAACATTTTTAAACAATGTGTCGCAAATTTATTAAAATTTTTGAGATTTGAAATGTAAGTGTACAAATAAACTTCGAACCGTGTTTCAATCCGCCTAAAAGTAAATAAGTGAAGATATAAAGAATAATTTTCGTATTTTTGTACTTCATTTTGTTTTTATGCCTGGAAATACTTAGGCAAACTGTGTTTGTGTTGTACAAAAGAGTGCATTAAATTACAGAAATGTAGTTTTCAACATTTGTTTTAAGTATACAGCAAAGTCAATATTTTCAAAATAAGGAAAAAAAACTCTTGTTTTTGGATATTTTTAATGTAAAAGCATATAACTCGTTCTCACCAAAACACTTAATTTTGCAAAAAAGAAAAAAGATTTTTTATGATATATATACATATATGTATAGAATTTAAAATTCTAATTAAAAAAAATTAATTTTATCATAAAATGCAAGTTTTTTCCCTACATTATTTTTTTTTAAAATCTTTTTGCCTGTTTTTTTTTAAATTATTATTCTTCCTTTTCTTCTTTTTATTACTATTCATATAAATGAAATGCTGATTTATTGTCGGACCAAAAGCTATCGTATCAAAATGAAAATATCACTTCAAGCAAAGAAACTATTTCTTCATGGATAAAGAATATCATGACGAAAATGCTAACAGCCAAGATGAAATTGTAACAATAATAAAGATATTATTGAAATAAAAAGAAAGATAGTGCAAAGTAAGTTTAGTGTAATTCTTCCGAACAAACAAATTCTTCAAACAATGATAATGTTCAATGTTTTAATGAAATTTGAGGCGGTCTTAAGATTAAAATACTTTTAAATTATAAATATAATTATTGAACTGGTAATTTTCTTCGGATGTTAACACTGTTTATTTTTATGACCAATACAATTTACCGCCATAAAATTTGATATAATAAATTTTCATTCTTCTTAAACACAAACTCGAAAACACTCATAATTAAATTAATTAACTTCCTTATAGGTATTTTAGTACATGTTATTTAAACAAGAGTTTCAAATTAAGAAATTATTTATTTTTTGTGTGAGTTCAAAAAATTAGATCTTTTACCTCAAGAGAAGAGTATTTTGAAGTTCTTTGAAACTTTTGTTGGCATTCTAATTACGAGTTTGTGTCTAATAATTTTTGTCAAAATATTTAGCAATGTAATAGTTTTCTTTCGGCTGGTAAAAATATTAAGAATTTTTGACTTAAACCAAATAAAATTTTCGAATTTTAAACAATCTCCCCAACCAAGGAAAATTAGAAGTTAATTTAATGTCGCCTGGGCAAAAGATGGAAAACAGACACAATTTATTCATTTAATTTTTAATCTAAAATTTCAGACTTTGTTCATTAGGGAATGGCAACACTTTATTAGAAGGGAAAATGCAGCTTCCGCGGAATTGAAACCGGTCATAAATTTTAATTATAAAAGTCTCCTCTTTTACCGCCTCCGCTTTTTAAAACATAATAAAAGTTTGTTTTGTAAGATTAGTTTTCCGCGCAAACTGATAACAGTATGCGAAGGAAGTGGAGTTTACATTTTGATTAATTGCGCATTGTTTTCTCTGTCTCAGTCCGCCCTTCGCTCTGTTTTTATACAGAAGTTTCGCGTTTCAAATTAAGTCCTCTTTCTCCGTAACTTTAATTTCATCAGGCACTTATGATAATTTAGAAAGCGTGATGAAATGTCGCCAAGTTTTAATTTCCAACAATGGAGGGAGACAACTTGGTGTTGGCGAGAAGCGTTAGTTTTTTTTTTCATTTTCCTTGCACTTCATACAGAAGCAAATATACACTTTTAATTAGCGGATATGGTCGTGAGTAAACACCAGTTTTATAACTCAAATCGTATTAGATTCTGTTTTATTATTACTTTTCGATTTCTGATATCTTTACGCAAACTTGCATTAATTAAATATTGTTTGCAACGAAAAAGAAAAAAAAAACTTTTCTTTTTTAATAACGAAAGCTGTTTATTTATTTATATTGAAGCTCAGTTTCGTGGTGCTAAAACAGTTGACTGTAAAAAGGGAAAAGATGTCAATTCGCTCAGGAAAATCTCGATGGAAACATAGATTTGTGTATTTTTTAGACTCACATTTGCAATCCTGCATTGAAAAGGAATATTCAAGATTTGTTTTAAGTCAACTTGGAGTTTTATTTATGCGGGAAGATGTTTTATCCCAAATGTGCAAAAATGCAACTCCTAGAAAAGAGTACTAACTAATCTACTCTAGAAAAGAATGAATAAAATTCTTTTTTAGAAGAACTCTAGAAAAGAATGAATGTAATTCTTTTCTAGAGTAGACTAATATAAGTAGTCGACTCTAAGAAAAGAATGTAACTATAGTTCAAGTAGGATACTGCAAATGTATCCTTTAAATTAATTTTACACAGTATAAAACATACAATACACTGCACATAAAATGCTAGAAATCTGTAATTATTTTTGTCAGATTTAGACAATTGTTTGCATTAAAGGCTTGATAAATTTAGGAAATTTTGAATACGTTATGAACATAAGAAACAAAAACAATCAGAAAACTTGATTTTCACTGTTAAACAAAAATTTAGCGTCGTCGAAAGACACCAAAGATTGAAAGACACAAACAAATGAAACTTTTAGGGTAAAATCTGTATCTCAGAGCCAGACTAACTCAAGTCCATTTCCTTTACTTTTTAGGAGACATATTCGAATTCAGTGTTTGATTTTACAGAAAAAGAGATTTTTCACAGTTTTGCAAAAAAAAAAAAAAAAAAGTTTTTATTTATTTTTTTACAATGACAAATTGTGATGTTTTCTTTTGGATCTGAGACGTCGTGTAGTCCCTCTTTCAAATTGGCAGTCTGCCAACGGGACAAGATGGCGGACTCAGAGCTACTTAACCAGTCCACCTGCTCCTGTTTGTGTGGCCATCTCTCCTTCAGGTCGTACTGACCCTCCTATGGTCCTCTGCAGAGCAGGTGGAGCAGATGGTGGCTCTCATGTCCTGCATACACACGCATACACCCGTCTACACACAAAACACACACATGCACCAACCGAAACACACACACGTCTACACACAAATTCATGTACCTATCGTAATTCGTCATTGCGAGAAACGTAATTTGAATTCAAGATGTCAAAATTCATTTTTTTCCCTTGAGGACTGCTGTTATTAGTATTATTATCTTCGCAAATAATGTAGAGGCTCAGATAAGTTTGTAGCGCCATTGAAAAATAAATGAATTTTAAGAAAGAAAATCATTTTTAAGTATGAAGAGATACAGAATAGTTTTTCAATAAGCGGTTCGTGCAAAATGTTTCCTAATATGAAATTATGCTATAAACGAGCTGAGTACCGTAACCTTGAACAATGATCTTGAAACTTTTTCTATTTTTTGGCTGTTCAGTGAAAAAGACATTTCTGGAGAAGATTAGAGTAAAACTGCTACAAAAGTAACCCAGCTCAACTCAGCTCTAATTACCCCTTTTTATTACCCCATAATTAAGTAAACATTGTCAAAGTCATGGCACAGTTTATTAGGTCCTCAACTATAATTTACCAGTCACACTGCAGAGCAATTAAATCAAAATTTTATTTGAGCAAATGTGATTTAAACAGCGACTTCTAAATTAAAACTACCATTGAACTGACTGTTTTTTTTTTAGAATATTAAACCTTTAACCTTTTGTTTTCAGCTTTGAATTCAACGTTTTCTAAGAATAGGGCTTTTGGATACTTCATTTTCCTTTTGCCTCCTTTATGATGTATAGGCTCTTTCACTTAAAAAATTCCCACACTAAAATTATCCTTTATTTTTTAAAATTAGGTGGCCTACCCTACAAAGTGTACACGGGCCACGACGGCGTGCTCACCGAGAAGAGGAAACAGCGCCGCATCCGAACCACTTTCACGAGCTCTCAGCTGAAGGAGCTCGAGCGCGCTTTCCAAGAGACCCACTACCCCGACATCTACACGCGGGAGGAGATAGCGATGAAGACCGACCTCACGGAAGCCAGGGTGCAGGTCAGTTACTTACTGTGTCCGAATTCTGTTCTGTGGGCCTTTTCGTGCTGATATTTTAAAAAGTAGGAGAATTGGGGATAAGTGAAATTGTGGTGTTTTTACAGTGTAATACAGTTAATTTTGTGGTAATAAACTGTAAAAATGGCTAATTCTACTGTATTAAACTGTAAAATTGCTACTTTTACAGCACTAAACTGTAAAATTGGTACTTTAATAGCACTAAACTGTAAAATTGCTACTTTTACAGCACTAAACTAAAATTGCTACTTTTACAGTACTAAGCTAAAATTGCTACTTTTACAGCACTAAACTGTAAAATTGCTACTTTTACAGTACTAAACTGTAAAATTGCTACTTTTACAGCACTAAACTGTAAAATTGCTACTTTTACAGCACTAAACTGTAAAATTGCTGCTTTTACAGCACTAAACTGTAAAATTGCTACTTTTACAGCACTAAACTGTAAAATTGCTAATTTTACAGCACTAAACTGTAAAATTGCTAATTTTACAGTAATAAACTGGCAAAATTGCTAATTTAACAGATTATTTCCGCGCATTTTACAGTTTTAAACTGGAACTCCTGTAGCCAGTATTATACTGTTGCTTTCACAGTAGAATACAGCTAAATTTTACGAAAATAAACTGTAAAATTGCTAACTTTACATTAAGAGACTAAAATTGCTAGCTTTGCATTTTATTCCTATGTGTTTCACAGTTTTAAACCGGAATCTCGGCTGCCAGTTATTATACTGTAAAAGCAACAGTTCCTTTTTTGCAGTGCATCTGACAATATTTTGACGACGTTATTAAACATGCAGTCGATTCTTCACTGCAAAAATTGAGCAGTTGTTTTTACAGTATAATACTGGAAGCCGATGTTCCAATTTAAAACTGTTAAATGCACAGTAATAAGCTGTAAAACTAGCAATTTTACAGTTTCTTACTGTAAAGTTAGCAATTTTACAGTCTATTGCGCCAAAATTTAGCTGTTATACTGTAAAAACAACAGTATAATACAGGAAGCAGAAGCTCCAGTTTAAAACTGTAAAAAACAAGGTAATAAACTGTTAAATTAACAATTCTTCTATTTATTACTGTAAAATTAGCAATTTTAACTGTTTATTACAATATAATTAGCTGCTCCTACAATAAAATTAACTGTAAAAACAACATTCATTGTTTACAGTATAGCCAGGAAAGTTTTACCTCCAAAGATCTGGGTATATAATGCAAGCCATTTTTATTATTTGGTATTAATATACCAAACATATAATATTTGGTATTGCAATATTTTCCGTTATATGAAAATTTAATTTTCGGTTTAAAACTGGTAAATTGCTTATTAACATTTCAAGTTTTTATTGAGACCTCTCAGTTCTCTGCCTTAGTACTTATGTATTTAATATTTGATACGTTTACAGTTTAAATAAGCTGCATATTTCGTCGTGAACATGCAGGGTAAGTGAAATACCGTTTCGCTCACTTTTCATTCATTAATGAAATCATTAACGTGTTCATTTTCCATCATTAATAAGTTCATATTACTTTATTTGTTTTATCCATTCATTTATTAGTTGTTTCACTCAAGTTTTCTTATTTATCCACCAATTTATTATTTTATTTATTTATTAGATTAATAATGTATTCTTTTATTTTTTCATTTAGTTATTCATTTGTTTTCTTCTTTCTTTTATTTTTTGTTGATTTGAAGGAAAAAAAATGAAATCGAAAATATTTCCGAAGAAAAATATCTTTATTATTATTTTACCACATGCATGGAGCAAAGTGATAATTTTCTACCTTTATTTGAAGATACAAATTTAAGCTTAAGAATAAAAATAACACTTAGATTCAAGTCTTATTAGAAAAGTAATTGTTTTATATGTATACTGTAATTTTCAAAATAAATTTTCAATTCGTTCGTTATTGAGATAACTATTTCTCTTTTCTCCTCATTCCTTTACTTGTCAGGTCTACAATGAGAAAAACTTCTCTTTATCTCATGCTTAAATAGAAAAACTCCCTCTTGAAATAAAGTCCCCTATATTGCTACGATAATCTCACAAGCTTGGGAAATACTAATTGTTAATTTTTATGTTAATCACTTTTCTCTAGTAAAAAAGGCAAATGAAAAATACTCTTAGTGCTTATAACAGCTTCATTCGTTGTCTGAGGGCGATATTGTGATATCTTAACACTCAAGTTAACACTTCGTGTTTGGAGTGTTATAAGTAGTAATAGGTCAATTAGGAGAAAGATGGAAACGATTAACCCTGACAATTTTAAGTAGAAAATGTCACAAGGTACATTAATATTGAACTGATATTTTGTAGGAGGGATCAGGGCTTAATTTCTAACAAAAGAAGCACAGGAACCTCATGATCACCGGAAATTATTTTTACTAGTAATTATCCTGGATTTTGCCTAAAATGTTGAAATTCACATAAAATTGAAAAGAAGTGCAGCAGTTCAGCTAACGCGAGATTCTGTGCGAATTTACCCTGGGAGGGAGGCAATTTTTTCACAATTTCTTAAAATGAGCCACAGATTATTTGCAAGTTATTGTTAATTGCAGTTGCCTTTGAGTTGTCATAGTTGCATTTTTAATTATTTTTATTTATCTTTATTTGCTGAATTAGGCGTTTTTCTTTTGATACAAGATGTAAGCAGAAAATGCAAACTAGTCTCCAAGTCATAAAAACTCACTTGAAAATTTTTATTTATGTTATTGAAAATATTGCCTGATTTTCATTCAGGCATTATCTCCAACAGAGGAAAACTCTTCAATGTGCTATCTCAATCTATTTACGCGTCATTTATTGCTTTACAGCAGACTACAAGGTGCATAACAAATCTCCAAAAAAGAGACTAATGAAAGCAGGGGGAAAAAAGGCCTAATTCAAACAACAGCCATTCGTCTTTCTACAAATGCCTTTTATAGCTAGCTTTCTAGTCCTACTCACTCATACACCCTTGATTACCTCCACAAAAGGTGCACACGACGGTTATTTCCATAACGCACCCAAAATATGTCAAAACGACAGAAATAAACCCTCTTCCAAAAAAAAAATATGCCTCCAACAAGTCACTGCAGCTGCATGCCGATCGCCATTTAGAGAGCTGTCACAGAGCCTCTTGACGGATGTTGCTTAACACTGGGACGGTCGCGTGCGATCCTGAAAAAGTCGCGTGGCAACACTGATTGCCCCCCTTTGTACCTGGCCGCGTGGCTTGTTGAGAAGCGGATGCATAGCATAATGAGTTCCTGTGGCCGGATCTGTCTATTCTTGGGGGAGGAGGTTTGTGGACAACAGCACTTTTGTCGGGGGTCCTCCTCCTCTCGGTAGGCGGTTGTGATTGTTTCATTGTGTGGGGGTACAACTTGTCAATTTGTCCGATTGAGGGCCTTCTAGGGTAGCGCTATCTATCTTTGGGTTACCCGGGTGATAGGAGTTCCATTCGCTGTGCTCTTCATGTGTGACAATGCCGAACTGTGAATCAGAAGGATAACTATTTACAAGTATATTTGTCGCCGAGCCGTGTTTGATTTTATTGGAGAGAGGGGCGTATTTGACGTTTTGATTTCAAGAGTATCCAGTCTTGTTCAAAATATTGGAAAATAGTTTGTTTCTTCTTTTGAAGTCAGGGTTCGATTTAGAAATTTTAGGGCAGTAGGTCGGGCACATTTGCAGGGGTCCAGGGCCCGATCAAACCAAGGGAATGCCCAAATACGACTTTGATGCCCCTCTAAAAAGAAAATCCGCACATTTTCAAAGTAGTTGTTTCTAAAAGAGGGGAAGAAGAAAGAAATGTACCTAATTTTAGTGCTTATAAAATTGTGGTGCCCAGTTCCACGGAACGGTTGGACCGTGAGTCAATTTGGCCCTGCAGGGCCCCCTTTCTGGAGTGTATATAGAAGTTTATTTTGGTAGAGGCCTAAGTCATACGTCCTATCTTAAAAAAAAAAAAAAAAAAACCACAACGGCAATTACGGTCAAATGAGAATAAAAAGCAATCGTCATTGCTTAAAAAAGGAATTCTTGTTTTGATTTTTGTATTTTAAGGGTATTTTTGAACGATTTAATTTTTTAAGCATTAACACTTTCTGGAGAGGGATATTTTCGCTTAATGTCTTAACTCCGCAGAATCAAACGTGTGACCCTGTTATCAAATACAAAGTTAAAAGTGTTTTATTTCTCTATTTATTTTCCACACATTTATGTAAATTTACTTATTGAGAAAGTACTGTTTCGTGAGAATATTTTTACTCGTCGATTTTTATTTTATTTATTTATATTATCTACTTATATTAAAAACTGAGTATCTTTCTAACTATCTTTCTATCTTTCTATGTCACGCTTATTTCTCCTGAACGCCAATGAACTGAAAGTCGAACCAGGTACCGATAGATAGGTAATTTTTCAGGCTTCATTAGTTTCAATCTATATGATTATACGATTTTAATTAGCGAAGATATCAATTAATAAGTAGTCAAGTTTAAAGCGATTAAGCCTAATAAATGATTAAACTTCCAAGACATTTTTTCTTACCGTTGCCATTTTGAATTAAAACGTTAATTAAATTATTGAACTATTTAAAATTCCAAGATATTTATTTCTTTCCGTTGCGATTTTAAGGCAGGAATTCAAGTGAAACACGAACGATCGCAACTCACCAATGCAATCGCAAATTCCAAAATTTGGATTCAAGTGAAACGAATTCACTTGAATTCGACTTACAGTAGCGGTTGCAATATGCGATCGCCTCGAAGCGACTGCAATGGTGTTTCACTTGAATTCGGCCCTAAATTAAAACGTTAATTAAATTGAACTTTTTAAAATGAAAGAGTGTTATTTTTTTCCATTGTCATTTTAAATACGTGTTATAACAAAGTTCTAACAATTGTTTTTATTCTAATTATTAATGACATATTTTTTCTCAGGTACCATTTTGAAAATGTGTTTTTAAATAAAATTGCAATTGCTGTTTTTAGAAGGGACTTTTTCTGGCTTCGATCCAAATATTAAAAGAACTTTTTCGTTTAGAATTTTGCAATTAATTTTACCGGAAGAAAGCGGTTTGGAAATAATTGTTTTTGGAAAGGAATTTTATTTGTAATTTAGGGAGAGTGCTAAATATGCGCTACTTGACATCGTCTTAATTTTTGAGGAAGCATGTGCAAATAATTCGATTGATTCTTTGATGCAGGAAAGCTTTTTAGCGAGCCGCTTTAGCGGGGAGTAGTTTATTAAACTTTTCCTTGGTACTTTAAAGGCGAGCCGCCTTGGCGGCGAGTAGTGAATTGAAACTTTCCTCGCTACTGTAAAGGCGAGTAAACTGTTTAAACTTTCCTCATTTCTTTAAAGGCGAGCCGCCTTGGTGGCGAGTAGTTTTCTCAAACTGCCTTCACTACATTACAGCCCGTGCAACGCCGGGCTACGCAGCTAGTTATTATTTATTTTTTGAGTGTATTGATTATAGTTTTTTTTTTTTTTTTTTTGTCACGAAGTCGATTTACAACTAACTACTGTAAACTATTTCTACTTCACTGTTGTTGTTTATTTCCTGAAAATTTGTCGAACCCTGAGAAAGT